>JAQIWO010000765.1:0-12384 GCA_034695405.1 Entomobrya muscorum | reverse complement strand
TAATGTAATCATGTAAAAAAATGGGCTTAATTTTACTGCTTTTGTTTCTCGGTTAATTTTAAAGCCGTCAGTTGACTTAAATGGCATATGGAGTACAGGTGATACATCAGGATAGAATCTCTGTGTTCCTATTCTAAGCGAAATGAAATGAATGACTCGATCCTAAAATGTTTGGTGTGGACTTTCAGCCTTTCAATCACATTCTTTCCTTTCGTTTTTTTTTGTCTTTTATTTTCGATCCGTCCGCCACGTGTGACTGTGAAAGTGTTTGTGTCCTCCGGAGGATAACAAAATATTTTTATTTGTTAAAAAAAATGCTTTTTATGGTTAACTAAACTACATATTTTAAAAATAGTACAAAGAGCGAAATCTGAGGAAAAACGAGGTAGTAAATTTTGGTGTTGTTGGTGACCACAGGACGACAAAGAAAAATGGACAGTTCCAACTGGAAGTTGACATTGGAACTAACCTTGCATTCAAGTCTCTTTGGTCCGTCGGTTGTCCCCAGCAGGCTACTATTACAACTGGGTCTTGCTGATTTGGAATTATCCTGGATGGAGGTTCTCAAGAAGAACGACGAGACAGTGGTAAGTAATTTCTGGTTAATTTGTGGCGTTGTGGTCTGGAAATAATTAATCATCTGCCTAGTCTTTTGCTAGGTAGTCTGAACTTTTATTCAAGACAATCAATTGAGAGATCAATTGAGTTTTTGTGAGATAAAATTTGTACTGACGGACTGGTGTATATTTGTAGATGAATGAATGTGACGTAGATGAATTGTAGTCTGTAGTTTATCATTTACTCACTTAATAGTTTTGACTTTTAATTCAATTACTCGTACGAACTCGGTCCCAGGATTATATCAATTTTTTAGATTTCTTTTGAGTTGTTGGGTTAATTCTAAAGGGAAATAAGTTGAATTGAAAATGTTGTAATTTGTATTCATATTTTTAAAATGTTTCAAGCGAAAGAGATTTTTGGACATGGCAATCCAATAATATATACAACTCTGCATTATTTTAAATGTATGATATATCATAAATCACAACATATTTTTTGTATCCGATTGTGTGCGTATCATAAATAGCATAAATTAGGTAGCTAATATTGTCATTAATTTTTAAACACTATATTTTATGTAAAAACAGTATTTTACTGACTTAGCGTTTTGTTAAATTTAAAAGCCGTCGTTTTTCTTGAATGCTACTTAAGGACAATTAACGAAACAGAATTGCTTCGGGTCGTAATTTCATGAATTGCCGGTGGGATCGATTAGATAATGTTCTCCGATTTATATCAACTTGCTGTTCTGTTGCCATTTATCCAGTTTTTTCTTTTGATTTTTTAACATTTTCCATCGGTCATTTGACGTGTTTGTTTGAGACTAATGTGCAACCCGCAGTAAAGGTGCAAAATAAATCGATAATTTCAGCTCATGGATGAATCAGTAATTTGCATGTGAGCTTCTTTGGACGACAGGGTGTTTTCACAAACCCATAAGTTTTTA
Organism: Entomobrya muscorum; assembly: GCA_034695405.1. Lineage (NCBI taxonomy): Eukaryota > Metazoa > Arthropoda > Collembola > Entomobryomorpha > Entomobryidae > Entomobrya > Entomobrya muscorum. Next base: position 10,877 of record JAQIWO010000765.1, on the reverse strand, counting down.
ATTTACGGAGAATAAATAATTTTTTACAGGCTTTAGTGTAAATATAATCAACGTCTTCGCTCCAGTCACATTTATCATTTACCAGCATACCTAAAAGTTTGCAGGCTTTAGTTTTAGGGATTTCTGTACCATTAATACTAATTTTTAAATTACTGAACCTTTTACCGATGGAATTATCTATTATCAATACATTACTTTTGGTAGGATTGAGACACATGTTGTTTTTTGACATGCAGTCATTTATATCATTGACATATTTTGTTATGAGTGGAGACTGCCCATATTTAACTTTTTCTGCGATGCACATATCGTCAATAAACGCATTCATTAAATTATCTCGACTAGCATGTTTTTCTTGGAAGGTGGCCAGTAAACTGTTGACTAGAATAATAAAAAGCAAGGTCGCGATCCGCGTTCCTTGGGGGGTACCGTTACTCAGAGGTAACGAGTCAGATAAAATTGAATTATACTTTGTGCATTGAGTTCTTCCTTTTAGAAACTCAGCTATCCATAAATTATCGTTTATGTTAACACCTATTTCCTTAAGGCGATATATAAGTACATTGTGGTCAACGAGATCGAATGCTTTTGAGAGATCAAGTAAAACAATTATCACATAAGTGTTGGGGGTATCAAGAGATTTCAAAACAAAGTCGTATAAAGAAATTAAGTAGTGCGCTGCAGACGATTTTTTTAGTGCTCCATATTGACTACCATGTAACATGCGTAACACCTGTGACAAAACTCTAGAGTACATAAACCCCTCCATAATCTAACTGTAAATGTCTGTTTGAGTAATAGGTCTAAGATTTTCAGTACAAATATTGTTATTGTCTTTTGGTACAGGTGTAATGTATCCTTGCTTCCATTGTTTAGGGATTACATTTTCCTTGAAACTCATATTTATTAAATGAGTATACATAGGCACTATATGTACAGCAGCGAATTTTAGAAAACAGGCAGGGAGAGCACCAGGTACATTTGATTTACGTAAATTAAGTTTCTCGAAACTTTTAAGAACAGTAAACTCATTTACATAAAGGTAGTCATCACTTACAGGTTCAGGTACATTAATATCGGTAAGCGCAGGATACCCATTATTAATTTCAGAGAAATGGGCATTGATTTTACTTAGAGTCGTAAGGACATCCAAATTCTCACTCAGGGCTATTTCTTCTACTGGTGATACCCTTTTTTTCAAGAAACAAAGTTTGTTAACCAATGAATGTATACATAAAGGTTCTTTAAAAAGCCTTTTTTGTACATTGCTATTGTATAAAGCTTTAGCCATTTTAATATTTTTCTCTAGCTCACATTTTATACCTTAAGAAAGAGGATTGGCTTTACTCATTTTCTTATACGTGCTGAACAACTTGGACAATGTTGGATTTACCCATAACCTGTCACTATCAACCACTTTTTTTCCTTCAATGGAAAACAAACCTCGAAAGCATTCGTTAGTACGGCGTTCATAAAATCACATTTAAAATTGATACACTTTGACTCATAAAATGCAGTCCAATCTGTACCCTCAACAATGCCAGCAAAGTCAGCATGGTTATCAAAATTGTAGTTTCTATAATTAACTTTCTTGGTTGAGGTAAGTTTGAATGTTTTTACAGGTTGTAGGTTGATACATACATGATGGTACGTACAAATTTTAAGTGGAAGCATTTGTGATGGGCTTAAAAACCAATCACATAAGTTAGTAAAAATAAGATCTAGCCTTGCGCATTTTCTTCTTGTTGAATAAAAAAAAAGTCGGGAAGTCTATGATTTGATTTAAGTTTCCTGTATTTGAGAACGACCTTGCATATTTCCAGCGATTAAAATCTCCAAGAATAACAAAACCAGGAGATGCATACTTTCTATTGATGTTTTAATATGCGCTCAACAGACTTTTGAACAATTTGAATTGGATTACGTTATTAGTACTGGGAGGTAGGTAGACACAGGCGATAGCTATAACTGATACATTACGTGGCAAATACGAAGGTCTTATTATGACCCCAGTAATTTCAAAATCTTGATTACTATTATACAAATAATTATAATACCTTGTACTTTGAACATTGTCTCTTATAAAAATTGCTGTGCCACCACCAGCCTTTAACCCTCTTTGGGTCTTAAAGACTTTGAAATCCTCTAAACTATGTGTTTTGTTGGCGTTGCTCCAGGTTTCCGTAATAGCAATGACATCGAAGTCGAAACTCAGACCATGTAACAGTTCAAGTTTTTCATTTGTTAACGACCCCGCATTTGTATATAGCAGCCGGGGGAAGTTGTATGAATTTCCAATTTCATTCTCTCGTTTGCAATAAGTAGGTTTTATTGTTTTATTAATATTTGAAGTCCTAGAAGATGCCAGTGGTGGTACAGAATCATGAGGTTGTGGAGGAAGTTAAAGGTGTGAAGCCAAACTTGACAGGAACAGCGTCCATCACTTGTTTTATATATTTTTTGACCTCAGGATAGCGATTTTTTTTGACAGAAATAGAAGTTGTTGTCTTAGTAATGATGCGTTATTACTGTAGGAATTGGCAATATCAGTTATTTTGGATATGTCGGAACAACCTTCTATAAGAAAGCTGGTTTTTGCTGAGTGGGAAATTTCCAACTTTCTCATCCTTGAATTCAGAAAAGCTTGTTTTTAGACTAGCTTCAGTTGGATTCGTAAACGACTGTAACTTGATTAGTTTAGACTGGTTGTTTGGGCTAGTTTCCGGTGAGGCAGACTTCGAGTGGTCACTTCTGTCATGCCGGTTTTTGGATTTTTCTCTCCTCCCTCCACCAGCTGTAGACCAACTTGAATCCATATCCTCAGGGGATGAGCTGGTTTCCGCTGGAAGGTCATCATTATTTTTTGGCGTATTCTGGGTGATTGTAGTATTAAACTGGAGTGGTTGGTCGATTGGTTTTGCCTTTGGAAAGACTTCTTCGTTTTTTGGGCACAGTTTTTTTTCGTGACCACGGTCTCCACACAAGAAACACTTTTTTGATCCGTACTCAATTTTTAGTTTTATAATGTCACAACCAAAGTCAACTTTCTCAAAGTTTGGTAGGACTTTCTTGTCGTTCAAAACCATTCTCACAATCACCGTATGCGATCCAATATGAGCAAGCATCTCAGGTACATCTCTCATTGAGAGTCTGACCGGTTCGTTTCTAATCTCACCGAAATCAGCAAGAAACTTTGAAATTGGGGATAGGCGCACAACATTTGGACATTTTTGATGTAGATCGTCTGAATTGAGGCAGTGTAAAGCTGGGCTGAAAATTCAACTTCATTAAATGTGATTTTTCCACGCTTCAAAATTTTTTCTCACTCGTCGTTACTATCAAAGAAGACTCCATAATTATTACCAGCTATTTTTCCGAAGATTTTGATTGATTTTGGATTCACTACTTTGGCAATCGCCAAGAGGTAATCTACTGGTTTAATTTCAGGGTGGCATTTTAGAACAATGCCATACAGTTCTTGGTTTTCCGACATGATTTTTTTGTATGAAGGCAGGAGCCTTACATACAGGTGGAATGTTGGGTACACGAGTGTGTGGTTTAATAGAAGCTATTAGACAAGAAGAACGCACGAGCTTCAGAAAAATACACAACCATCCAAGCCTACAGCTCGAATGACAAATCCAAGAAATATTATAAATTAATCTAGCAACGTATTTCTTTTCTGAAAATAATAATTAACTATTTACTAGCACCACCCTTCAATCCATCTGATTTTCCCTCCTAAATGTATTACTATTGCATACTGAGAGAAGTTTGCTCCTCCAGTTTCTTTCGAATCTTTCTGCTGCTGTTTGTCAGGTGCCTTTCCCCCACGTTCTCCAAACTTCCAGCTCCAGGGCAGTGCCCTTCCTCCCCCAACATCCACCACAAATTAGAGAGCAAATCTACTAGTTTATATCCCTACTTCCACCACAAATGCATAAGCATATGCATAGCTAAGCTAATAATTCTCTTTTTTTATGTTATAAAATATTTTGAATTATTAACAAACCATTAAACATAATATGTGCTGAGGATGATCATGTGCAGAACTTAGGTTTGAATTGTTCAAATAAACGTACGTAAGAGACACACAAAGGAAACCAAGAGACTGCGCTCTGTGGATGGAAGTAAATGATGAATGCAAGGAAAATTGAAAACTCGGAAATAGCCACTGTCAACAACCTGGGACCCGATGTGATCAGTTTTCATGTAGTCTCCTTGCGCATTTAGCATGATATCGGCTATGGCAAATAATTTGTTTGTTGCTAGCAAAGCTTTGTGTAAGAAAATTAGTTACTCGTTCCTTTCAGCCCCTGATAAATAACTGGGAAAAATGACTTCAGAATTTGTTGTAATCAGTCACTGGAGAAAATCTATTTTCATTATAATCAATTAGCAGTTATACCGATTTATTCAAACATGGTTTGGAACTCTTCTGCGATAATTTGTGCAACTAAGTCAATGTAAAAGTCCCTGCGAAACAAGAAGTTTATCAAAAGAGCTTTCCTTAAGCTATGATACTCTCACATCAACAAGTTTGGCGCTCTATCCTTCTACGTTTTATTAGGAACTTCTTCGTCATACTGAAGATCTTGTGAAACCTGTTACCTTATATGTCTATAAAAACCCATTTAAGTTGGACGGCGGTAAAAACCATTTTTATTTAGAATATGCACCTCATCCACATGGTGATATATATCACCTATAATATTTATTTCAAACAATAATTTTATTATCTTAGTATTAGGTTATTGACAAAAAATGATTATCGAAAGTGTATGTAGTTATTGTGTGGTGATAGTTATCCTGGTCCCGTAACTTTCGAAACTATGTGGAGCGGGCGGTCCAAAGTAAAACTTGGAATTATTTTTCCTCCATTTTCGAAACCTGACATGGTGACGAAGAGGTCAGAGGTTCCAGCATTAAAGCTAAAGGTCCTGGATTCATCTCCCGCCCGCTCCAAAATACTTTTTGCTTCATTTTATAAATTGGTAACGCATGCAAATATTTTAAATAATCATCACTTGATTATAAAATCACACACACTTTGCTTTAAAAAATGGACGCTAGCATACAACAGCATTAATATAATATATTACGCATTTTTATGCATTTCATGCTGGGCTTGCAGGTGGTATCAGTGGAGTGGAGTGGTTTAGTGAATGATGAGGAGGGTGATGGCTAATTAATTGTATTGGGAAATAGTATATTTTAGCTGATTGTGGTGTGGTGGCTGTGGACATTTGTCAACTATATTTCACATTCCACTAATTAGTTAGTTCAAGGTCGATTAATTTCACTTTTTTAACAGCTATGAGATTTGTTTGAACAAAGTTATTTCGGCATTATTCTGTTTACTATTATTAAATATTCTCTCATTCTCACCTCCTTTGTCATTGCAGATACGATACCTGCGCTACTATTTCTTGTATTTCTACCGACAATCTGGACTGTTTAAATGGGCTCATCTCTAATAATCTCTCATTCTTGTATTCTCCTACATTTGCATGTACCTAAATTATCATACTTTCTTGCAAACTTAATTGGTAGAGTTAAATGATCTGAAAATAGATTTGTGATGATGGTTTTATGGAAAGTATGAGATAAGAAGGCATGAGAATGCGATTGTGTCAAACTTGTGCAGCTTTTCTTTAAAAAAATGCATCGTGTTAACACTGAAGTCATAGCACAGATTTATTTGTTAGACAGCTAATTAAACGCGATTTAAAACTTTGCTTGTGTTAAACTACAAGCTATCAAGTAGCAGGAAGATTTGGCAATGAGGTTGGTACAACATATTGAAGCAAGAGATGCAGATGAGAGTCCAGTATAAAAATATTGTTTTCTTACAAAATGTACGCTTTTCTTATTTGATAGGTATCAGTTGAAAGGATTGGGATATTTCGAGGAATGTTTTGAAAACCGGATGGAAGTCCTGAACATGAAAAACAAAAAGAACGTGGAATTTTTGGGGGGAAATAGAAACGAGTAATAAATAATTATTGCGGCTGTGGACAGGTTTATAGTCAAATGTCCAATGTATAAAATACTGTTGAAAAAATGTTTTCATGAAATCTGAGATAACCGCATGATTTTTAAATAAAATATGTAAGCTTAAGAGGTGAAACCCGTCCAGAAAACAAAACGTTCAAAACTCCTGTTTTAGTTTAGTTTTAGTTCCTGTGTCCTAAGCTAAAACAAATGTTACCACTCTATTTTTATTCAAATATACTTTAAATAATATTTACTCTAATTTATTTTCTACCGTATAAACCAAGCCATGCATTATATTATACCAGTGATTCACATAATTATTATATGTATGTTATATTATTGATTTTTTGATGCTCTATGAGCCGAAGGCCTAAATGAGGTATAAACATATACTATTGTAAGGGAGGTAAAGACACAAAAATCGTACGAGAGGAAACAGAGAATTAGTTGATTAGATTATGGGTGAATATTTTTTCTTTCTCTTCGTCAAAAATAAAATATCCACACCACACATACCTTGTCACACTCCTTGCTTTTTTCTAAAAAATGTGAATCCACATATTGTCGCGTGATGCTTCTTCTCTCAACTCAAGTTACTCAAGCTAAAGGTATTTAAGTAAACGACTACTGTAGTAAGTTAGAATGAGCAGACCAGTAGTGGTCCCTCTCCTTATCTGCGCTCCGACGACCAGATGAGTGGTTGTATAAATTCGGAGAGAGTCTGTATTGACTTTCCCGAATCTTGTATTTGGATCGTAGTTTTCTTGTTTATGATGATTTGTGGCGAAAGCCAATTTATAAAATACATATCTACCTTATAATAAAAATATATATAGTTACTCCTTAGCCATCCGTACGAACCAGCCACCTTGATTTTATTATTATTTTTACGCCTCCTTCATCTTTCCTGCTTTTTGCAGTGAGTGCTCCTACAGTAGAGAGACTGCTAATAGTATTTATTTTTGCGTATGTAATATTATATTCCTCCTTATACTATCACTACTACTACTTGTGAACTTTTCTAAACAACTTTAAACTTGATGTACCTGTGAACTGTGAAAAGAAAAAGATAGAAAATTAAAATTACATGGAAAACTTGATTTGATGGTAAGATTCCGAGGGAGGACGAAATATCAAAACTTATTATGTAAATAGCTGAAATCAAAGTGACGCAGAGTTACACTGTTATTTCAGCTGCTGGAGGCACGACGCGAGTTTAAGGCGATTGTTGAGAGTGGACTGTTCAGCTGAATTGCCAGACACATACCCATTACCACTTATGTGTTGCAGTTATTTTTTGACGTGATACACCATATTTACTGGCTGAATGAATAGAAGTGTAAAGTAGATGAACTGTAGCATGTAGTTTATCATCAACTTTTTAAGTTCTACTTTCTTAATTAATGACTCGTACGAATCCTCTACCGACATTAATTCCAATTTTGTTACATACTTTTTTTTAGTTGTTGTAGGGTTCACTCGAAAAGAAATTGAGATGAATTGAAAATGTAATTTGTATTCGTATACATTATTTATTCTTTTTATGTTAGTTTGAAGCCATTTCGGACCATCTCTTTGGTTTGAATAATTTAATTCGTTGAAAGTTGATCACAGCACAAGACGGGAGTAATTCGAAGAACAGAGATCACAAGTGAATACACCATAATGGGATTAAAATAAATTAATAGAATTTGGCTTCATATTTCGTTTTCAGTTTGAAAAAAACTAGCTTGTGGTTTTTAAAGTGATATAAATAGATGTTAGCTAATACTAATTAATTAATTCCGAATAAAATCATGATGATGTCCTCAAACTAAATTTTGATTTGTAATTATTTATTTAAAAAATAAATGTTAATTTGGATTAAAGTTTCAACATTAATAAATTTATTCTCTTAATGTCTTAATAAAACATAAAGCTTCGCAATAATACAATTCTTAATTTTATTTTTAATGCTAAAATTGATTATTTTGTTTGTTTTTTAAGGTTTTGTTTTACTATCTGTTGGATGGCTAGATTAACGCCGGTCAAAAATATTGCTTATGATAAAATGGATCACGTTTGAAGCAGATAAGTCTGGAATCCAACTTCGTGATGGTTCAAACCCAAGCAATAACAAAGTAGTGCAGTGTTGAACTATATGTATGTTACTACCAATGGGCAACCGAATAATCATAAAATATTTGTTTATATTTTTACCTATTTGTTTGGCAAGTGGACAAATATTTAAATATGCTATAAATGTTAGGGTAATATAGTAACAGGGAAAAATCAGAAACTTCCCTGGTAGCTTTGAGCAAAAAAAGGATTTTATGGGTTTTTCACAGTTTTACCCTTAAATTCAAGACAAAAGGAGCGGAGGATCCCAACACATTATATATAGTGGTAATGTCACATGGTATGAGGTACCCATACATAGGATCAGAAAGAAGACTCTATGCCATGATGAGTTTAAGGTGTAACACTGAAAATTGTTGCACATTGCACTATAACAGTTCCATTAATAAAGCGTAGACATTTTCTTCCAGTCTTCAGCTTTTAAGCTACTTGGTCTAGAGTTGCATTTATATCCATTATCTGAATTTTCTGTTTCTAGTTATGAGCCACGAGTACGCCCCACCTTAGCGTTCTAGTGGTAGTATTGTATGTAAATTGTTTTTATCTGGCGTACATCTTATTTATATGATTTTTAAGGGAAAAAAGTCTTCATAGACCAGAGACTGTTGTTTTTCAGGTCTGAAACTTGATCTTTGGCGTTTTGTGCAAAAAAATCAGATTATAAGGAGATGGATGGCTTTATGAGTGTAAAATGAACAGTTTTTATGATTGTTTGATTTTTACAAGCTTATACATCATATGATGCTCCGTTTGGTTTGTATACACGTGTGTGGGCTGATCGTATTATGTTATAGTATTAAACGAATTTAAAAGTTCAGTTCAATTTGTCTTCAATATTTCCTCTAAAATTAAGCTGAATTGGAACTCATTCGGAACTTCGTAAAAATTCATTTAGAAATTGATTTTAAAATTGTTTGGCTTTTCTAAAGTTATTATTATATTAAGGAATAATTTTTAAAAAATGTTTCATGTTAAAATCAGAGGGATTGATTAATTTAACTGACTTTATCGTTTGATTAATTTTGAAGCCGTTGCCTGGGTTAAATGTCACATGAACTTGTATACAATGGAGATGGATATTCGGTAGTATTTTATGGTAAATTATAAGCTTTCATGTTCACGATGTTGGCTTTGTTTGTGTTGGTTTTATTTTCCATCATCAGTCAGCTTGGGAGTGTGAATTTGTGTGTGACCTGTAGGATAGCAGGGTATTAGCTTTTTTAAATTAAACAGACATAAACATAAATAAGAATCCAAAGCCTACAGATATCTAAATTCTAAAAGAGAAGGCTACAAAATCTGTGGGAAACCAATAAAGTATGTTTTTGCATTTTTAAGGGCATGGACGTGAAATAAAGTAGAGAATCGTAACCGGAAATGGAAATTAACATCGGAGCTGTTATTGTATTCAGAAGCCCTTCGATCAATTGGATGACCACAAATAGGCTTATGATGGGACTTCGAACAATAGTGAAAAGAAAAAAAATGAAAGGAAATTATATTTTTAGAAAAATATTAATAGAAACGAGAAATAGATAAATTTACTTCGGGGAAATGTGTTTGGTGGATTGGATGCTAAAGAAAAAATATGTTTTGCGGCCACGTGAGATGACCACTTAATTTTTTAAATGGTTTATTCAGTTGGCATGCAAATTGTCTAACAATTGTAATTGTCCCATGGCTACAAGTAAGATGATAATTTTGCGTTACATTTTTATAGCCATGGATAAACTTACAACGATATTTTTTTTACAAAAGAGCTTTTACTTTGAGATGAGACATATGGGATTCATTTAGCTATTTAATTATTTTATCGAGATACTGTATTTATTGAACTCAGTCATATATTATGAGATGGAAAATCATTTTAGTCAGGACCATATGGTTTAAACGTATTTTTTTTATAGAAAAGGAAAGAGGATTGCAAAAGTTTGGTTTTTTGCTTTAAATTCCAAGAATGATACCAATCTTCTTCGTTTATGGCTTAGCTTTAAATAAATTCTTGACTGAATGATAATTATAAAGAGAAACTAAATAAAGTGTAGTGGTTTTATTTTCAAGTCGTCCAATTACTATTAAAACATTCCAATTAAAATCAATTTAGTATAAATATTGTAAAGAAACATCAGTCAGCATTAGTTGATTCATTGCATATTCAAATAAAATCCACTAAGATTGATTTTAATTGAAAAAAAGTTGAATATTTCTACCTGATTGCTTTTTAATAAAATGAGTTTTCGAAATGGTCAATTTAATGTTTAGTGAGTTTTTGGGAGAAATACTAAGATTTTCGCGGTTATTAAATTATGTACTTTATTATGGTTTTTATGAAAAAAATTCAGCAGGGACTTAATTTCAATAACTAGATTTTTTGTACCATTTTTAAGCCGCCGTTTCCTTTAAATAGCCATGGTGTGAATATTAAGGAACAGAAGTTTTGTACCGGTTGTAGCGATAGGTCTTCGTGATGATAAACTGATGGAGTCGTCGCTCTTTTATTGCATTTCAACTTGAATTGTTGTTCTGTTGCCTTCTGCCTCATTTGGCAGTTGATGAGTTGATCGATAAATATATTTTTTATGTACTTAAAAAATCACTTAAAGTTTTTTTACTGTTCTTATTGCACGAAGTTATCCCAGACAGTATTTTAAATGACGAGCTAACAGCGTCGGGTGACTACAGAGATTTCTTCGCATGTGAGCGTCTGTGGACGACAATGTGTTTTTGGAAGTGGGCCAATGAAATTTTGTCTTATCTTGGAT
>JAQIWO010000764.1:0-12395 GCA_034695405.1 Entomobrya muscorum | reverse complement strand
GGGGGGGGATAGGTGAGGGGTTATGACAGTAAACGAGTTCATTTATTTTCAACAATATTTTACCACAGAATGAGGGGATCTTTGAACCGCTAGGATTTTCTGATCAGGCGAAAACTTGATGGAAAGCACAGCGCCTTTATCCTCCATTCGAAAAGTACAATTTAAACTCTCCCGTCTTCCTTTCACCACCACCCCAGAAGCTCCTCCAGAACGGACCGTAAACACCTACAAAAACCAACCAACAAAATAGTTATATAATGGCTCCCAGTCACACTCAAACTTTTTCAAACCAATTAACATTTTGCATATTTTCATATTTTTTTACTCACCTGCTGATTAGCTTCATCGTAGAACACATTAGTCACTTTAGACACAGGCTCGAATCTTATCGGATCCGGACACAAGTTAAGGTAAACGTTGTCATCCTCATTAAACTCAGTTAATGTTCCAGACACTCCCCCTCCAACCGCTATTGTTCCAGCTGATGAGTTTGTTGACATATTCCCAACTTACTTATGAATGGTTCAACTCTCACTATCATTCATTACTACAAACTTAATATCACAAATACTTTAAACACTAATTAAACTAATGTACATATTTGAATTTTAATTAAACACAGACTTTAAACTTCTCTTTGAATTAATTTTTAAGTGTTCACACCACTTCTTCTCCTCTTGTCAACTTGTCAGTCCAAAATGCTCAGCTGCTCACGACCAAAATCTACACGGCCGCCTCCTTCGCTTAAATTTGTGTCCTGAAAACTTAACATGAAGTTTAAATGCATTGCTTTCCCAAAAGCCTCACCACTCTTGTGAGAAAAAGCCGAGTAGTTTTACAGAGCCTCCTAATCCCATGCATTTCTCGCGTATGCTTTTAAAATGCATGTAAATTTTTGTAATCATCTTGCCCCAGATTAAAATGCGCAAAGAGAAAAAGGCAAAGATGTAAGAGCCCCCAGCACACACGAACACAAAACATAATACCAGCAGTTGGTCTAAAAAAGCACGTTGTTTTTAGCTGCATCTGCACACGTTTTTGATATTTTTGGAGTGAAGTGTGTGGAGTGTTTCTTTTCAACGCCTCCATTTTGAGAATTTCCGAACAGCAAGGTAAAGTGGATTGTGAACATTAGACGGCACGGTGGTGTGGTGTGCTGGTTGGTAGTGGGATTCAAGCTTCCGTGCTTTTTCTGTTTAAATTTAATTTAAATTAAACAGGGAGCAAGCTTACATATATTTTAACTTTTGCCGACTGTTAATTGGGAATGGTTAAATAATCGATTGTTATTTTGAAGAACTAGCAGTTGTTAAAGTTAATTATTATCAGTTATGGCTGCGTCAGAAGAGGGAGTTCTTGCGGAGGGTGTGGAGCAAGCAGAAGTGATAGTGGGCACCTACGAGGAATTTATTCTGGGCTACAAGCTCGCAATCGATAAGGAGAAGGAGGTATAGAAGATTAAACATAGCATGATAAAAAAACCCACTTAATAAATATATTAATCTATAGTTTACTGAATAAGTAAGTAGCTAACTTACTAATTTTAATTAACATTTTTGTGTATGGTTGGTTTACTTGTAGAAATATGGACTTTCAATCAGTTTCACAAATCATTCCCAGTCGAGAAGTATTCGTGCGGTGAGCACGATCGGAAAGTATCTAGCTGCGGGGAGCGCTGACGAGTCGATTAATTTAATTAATATGGATGCCCGAGTGGAGCATGGGAGCTTACAGGAGCAAAATGGTATGTCTGACTGATGGTCCACTAATAAGCTAAATTACAGTTAGATTTTGTAGCATAGTTTCAAACACTGTTAATTTAACTGTTGTTTTTCTTCTAATGTCAACAGGTACGATAACCTGTCTCACCGAACACAACGGAAGCTACCTCTTCAGCGGCTGTGAAGACGGTACCATTTGCATCTGGAAGAAAGGGAGTTGGCTCTGCGAGAAAACTTTAAAAAGTCACATCGGAGGCGTCACTGACATCAGCGTTCATCCCTCCGGCAAACTAGCCCTCTCCGTTGGCAAGGACAAGGCTCTCAAAACCTGGAATCTAGTAAAAGGCCGGTGCGGCTACGTCACCAACCTCAAAGTTGTCGCAGACGCTGTCATCTGGTCACCAGAAGGAGATCATTATGCTGTCAGCTTGGCAAACCGTGTGGACATTTACTGCCTCCAAACCGCCAAAATAGTTTACTCCATTCCAGTAGGAAAGCGGATCTCTTGTTTAACCTTTGTCGATGTAAGACGCTTTGAAATGTAGAAGAAAAAAACAAAAAAAAACGCTTTTATATTTACTACGCTTGCTTTTTGCATGATGATATGAGCACCTTCTTACCGCAAGGTTGTCTTATAAAAGGTGACAGCTTTGTCAGTGATGAGTGCGATATCAAAACTGACGGCTAATTAGCGCCGTGAACTTAAACTGCATAGTTTATGGTGTCAGTCAGCCCGCCAACAGCAATTATAATAGGGGATTTTGCATATTATTATTTTAAATTAATTATTACTGGTGTAATCGGGTAAGATAAGCACAAATTGTAGTAAAAAAGAACGAATTAGAACCTTTATTTTGCTGATCTGTAGGAGTCCACCTTAGTAATCGCTGGAGATATGGAAAGCGCTCAGGTTCACGATATCAAGAAATCCAAGAAACTTGTGGAGTTCAACTGCCATAAAAATCGGGTGAAGGCGGTCCAATTCGTTCCAAAACTGGGTATGCTGTTTACTGCGTCTAATGATGGATTCATTAAAGTTTGGAGATTCAAGAAGGTAATTAAAAAAATAATTGTTTGATTAAAGCTAGCTTATTTAGAATATAATTATTATTTCGTTTTCAGGACAAGTATTCCAAGGCACCTCAACTTATAACGGAAATCGACACCACTTGCAGAATCACTTGTATGACCGTTTGGGTAAAGGAGAGCGCTGAAGACGCTGCTGATGATGAAGACATGGAGGTAGAGGAAGAAGAGGATGAAGATCAAGAAGTTGATGAAGACGACGAAGGAATGGGGGAGGATGATGACAGTGAAGAAAGTGATGAGGAAGAAGAGGAAACGGTAAAACCCCCAGTTCGCGTGTTGGATAAAAAGAGGAGGAAAATGGAAGAGGTCACGATAGCCAAGAAGGACGATGAAAAAACAAAGAAAGTGCAAAAAAGCAAGAAAGCAAACAGAAATTAAATTATTGTTTATTATGTTTTTTTATAACTCTGTGATGATTTTTTTCTTACGGAAAAGAAAATGAATTTTTTATTCGAAAATAGTTAATTATTTTTCAATAAAAAATTACACGCTGTTATTGTTAAAATATATTTTATATGTACAAATTATTTTATACTCTTGACCTGTTGACCTCTTAAAAACTTAACATTTCATTGTATTTTTTTCTCTCATAAAAAAGTCACTTATCGATCTGATCACTTGATATCATCATAAACATTACATTTTTTTAGAAACTTCTGTCTCTAGATACACCTGTACAATTATAGTAGGTAATTAAGCATGTCATCTATTAATTTATTAATTCTGCTGGAAGGAAGAAGGTCGTTGTATATTATGCTGAAGGTCAAACAAGTCGGAAGCGTGAATCGCACTAGTTACCAATTCGGGATACACAGGCTCCGTCCAATTCTGTCTTACCGGTCGTTGATACGCTGCTGCGTTACTAGCTGAGAATCTGGCAGTGCCCTTCTTTGAAGGTGCTTGAAAACTCTGCTCAGCTCTCATTCTCGAGTAGTAGCTGCCGCTGGGTTCGGAAACAGCTTTTCTTCGGGTTTCTCCAGTTTTTTCGTTGCCATACATGCTTTTGGAGTAGAGGGTGGTGCTCGGGAAGTAGGCGGATTGGCTGAGTTGGGGTTTTGTATTGAGGTGGCGCATGGAGGCGCTTCTTCCTCTTTCGGAGATGGAGGATGAGGCTGCTCCTGTCATTGTGGAGGTTATCCCACCCACGGGTAGTTTTCTTTGGTAGTGGTGGTGAGAGGGGAGGACAGAGTCCTGGCTCCAACTTTCTTGACGCCTTCGACTCTGCTGCTGAGGAAGAGAAGGGGTGGATATCGGCTGCTTGTTGGCGACGGATGGGAGCTTGTGCAGTTTTCCGTAGTGGGAGCGACCGTTGAACGGACGCCGGATTATTTCTGGCTCGGGGTCCTTAATTCCTCCAAATCGGTAGAACTCAGGCTTACCATCTGTTATAAAAAAAATACGACAAATATTAAGTGGTTTAGTATCTTTAAAATTAATGATTAATAGAATTTTAATTTCTTTACGTTTTTGAATTTGTCGGTTTTGGTCGAGGTAAGGGACGCTTGGCTGAGAATGCTGACGTTGAGGTGGTGGAGGTGGAGAAGCCTTGCGAAAATGACTACCGCTTCTAATATTTTCCCTGCCCCTCCCCCCACCATTAACCATGACAAGGTCATCGATCACGTTGGAAGTGAAGCTCTGCTGATGTTGAGGTGGTGGTTGATAATGGGATCCTCTTCCAAGAATTTGCTCAATGCTGCTGCTCCCTCCGCTGATAACTCCTGGAGTAATTTTTCCTTTAGAATTAACACGTCTCTGTTGGCCCATGTCCAACCGCTTTCCAATGTCAGTTCCATCTCCCCCACTACCATGCAGTAAGCTATCAAGGGTTCTGGAGGTAGTGCTGGTGCTGCCGCCGTTGAGCGTGTCGTAACGCCTTGATTCCTTCGGGGGAACTTGAGAAGCGCACTTTACTGGGGCGCTGCTACTGTTTTGAACGTTGTTGGTCGGGAATGCTCGAGAAGCGAGCATGTGCGTGTACTCACTGAAGGGATTCTTTTTTCCTCGTCCCGCTCCACCTGCCGGGGTCGCAGTAGCATTCATAAGCGTGGAGATGTCACAGGTGTCGGGTTCACTATCTTTGACCATATTATTTTGCTTGTGAGTTTTCCGGGGGTATTTGGGAGGGAATGGGTACTTGAAACAAAAGTCATCTCCGTCAACGCCACCACTCACTGAAGATGAGCTCGAACTTGAGGAATATCTTGTGTGGGTTAACATCTGTTTGTATTTCTCTTTATCTTCTCCGCCTGCTTCCACACCTCCAAGAGATACCTCTAACTTTTCCAGATAACTTGAGCCTCCTCCTCGATAACTGCTGCTGTACTTGCCAGTATCAAGGGAGTCGTCAGCTCGCATCCCCACCAAAGCATTTTGCTTGCTGTTGCTACCCTTATTGACGTCCCCTCCCCCAAGTTTTCTCTCAAAGTTGTGATATGAATGGAAGGAGTCTCCAGCATCTCCCGATCCGTTTTCAACACGAAAATAGTCAGTAGTTTTAGTCTCCACTTTCTGCTCAGTTTCCTCCCCCTTCGGTAACGCTCTCTCGATAAGATACTCAAACTTATAATCTCGATCTCCATCCCCAGCAGTAACAGAAGACCTCTCCATCTCAAGATAGTTCTTGCTTAAAACCAACGCTCCAGAGCTCAGCGATTGAGAAGCATTTCCTCTCACATTCCTCTGACCCGACACGCCACCACCGCTACTGTTCATCATGGAAGGAATGGTCAAAATCGACTTCTTCAAAGCTCGCCCCCTCTCTTCCATCTCATTCTGCTGCTGATGATGATACGGCGGATACATCAGAGACTTGGATCTCTCCACCACCAACGGAGGAAAGTCCGTTTGACTAAGAACTCCAACTCCTCCTCCATCATCATCACCACCACCAGAAGATGAACTCCATAACTCCTTAGCAATAACCTCCTCCTCTTCCAAGCCCGCCTCTTGCTCTGGAATCGCGTACAGGTCTAAATCCACCTCACCACCACCCTCATCCCCATCCACCCCATTCCAGTCCTCCTCCGTACACATCCTAATCAAATCATAAATCGTATCCCGATATTCCTCCAATCCCAACTGCACCGAGTCACTCAGCGGCGGTCGGATCGGTCCCTCACAAACCGTCTCCATTCTCCGCTCCCGCACGTCATCAAAGTAAGGATGACATAAAGCGTCCTCCGCTGTCATCCTCTGCCCAGGACTGAAGACCAACAATCTCTCTAGAAAATCGACCAGGTCGAACCTCCACCTCCCAAACATTTCCAGTATTTCCTTCCCTTTCCTCTGCTCCATACTCGCTTTCAACGCAGCAGTCATGGAATGCTTCGTCGACCCATTCATCATCTCCTCGATTTCCTCTTCAGTCGGCGCTGGGATGCAGCCCATCACGAGTTCCATCTGGTCCATGGTGGAGGTCCCTGGAAAGAGGGGCTTGGTCAGGTGCATCTCTCCCAAAATACAGGCCACCGCCCACATGTCCACTCCCTTTGTGTACAGCCGACAACTACAAAGTATCTCCAGAGGGCGGTACCACCTCGTCGCCACGTATTCCGTCATCATCCCAGCACTCTGGAAGTCTTCCTCTCCTCCAAAGTCATCGTTCGGTGCGAGGGAGCGACTCAATCCAAAGTCCGCGAGCTTCACATGGAACTCATTGTCCAGGAGGATGTTGGCCGGCTTCAGATCCCTATGGATGACCTCTGCACTGTGAAGATAATGGATACCAACCAGCATTTCATAGCAAATCTGGCGAATAATTCGATCCGTGAGGAGGCGGGGCTTCCATTTGATGATTTTGTGGAGGTCGTGGTCCATCAGGGGGAATACGAGATAAATGTCGATGTCGTTCTCGGCCCGGTGGACGTTGATAAGCTGGATGATTTTGGGGTGATGGCCGAATGATTTCAGGAACATGATCTCGCGGTAGGTTCGCTGGGCGTCTGTGTTTTTGCGGAACGCGTCGAATATCTTTTTGAGGGCGACCTTCCTCCCATAACCGGATTTCTCGAGAGCTTCCCAAACGATTCCATAGGCCTATGTAAAGTAGATATCCCCACCAAACATTAGTTTATCTATTGATAAGCAAGGAAAGCAAAAGCAAATGATTTTTTCTCAACTTACCCCTTTCCCCAAACGAGTCCGAATCTCGTATAAATTCTGAATCGGCACGTCCAACTCCTTATGGCGCTCCTCTGTACTGGTCGCTGTCGACAAAGAAGCCTGACTCCCACTTCCTCCCCCGGGATTCTTCTGCGAGCTGGATTTCACATTGGAGCTACAAGTGGCGCCACTTCCAGTCTTCACGGAATGACTCCCGGTTAACCTCCTTTTCACTTTAGTCGCTGCCACGATGGTGGGGGAACGGGTTTTCGTGGGAGATCCGAAGATCAAATTCTCTTTCTTCCATTGGGCTATACCACCGGTTCCTACAGGAGGTGGGGCTGTGGGACAGCCATCTGCGGAGGAAGTCACTCTCTTGTCAACTCGTCCACCTCGGGATCCACCATCTGATCGAGACTTCCTTTCCGGAGGTGGGGAGGTGGTAGGGAAGTCCTGGAGGGAGAAGTCTGTGCACTCTACTCGACTCGGCATTTTTATTGTAGCTCGGAACACTAAATAATTTTTTTCTTCAGTTTTTCGAACTCATTTAAAAAAATCAGATCTACACTGACTTCACCATTCTCAAAAGTTCAAACTGACCGATGCCATTCAAACGAGTATTTTTTCGTGTAAAAAAATATTGACAAATTAAAATATCTACATTTTCCTGTGAATTATTACTATAGCGCAGTAACTCTCCTGCTTACGGGACAGAGGTCTCGGTCACACTGACTAGTGGTCAATCTCAGAAAAAATCGTTTAAAAAATTTAAAATAAACCGACAGTGGAATACTGTTCGCTGTTCCAACGGCTCAGAAGAATGACATAATTTGTTTTGTCAGTGGTGGGTTGAGACATGAGACATTCAAGACTTCTTGTTTATTTGTTTGATCGAGTTTTTAATGATTTTAAAAGTTGGATCGATCAGTTTAAAACTGTAGGGGTGTACCGGTGTATGCAATGTTTCTAGGTGACGCTTATGTGATGATGCACCCACTTCCCACCCCGATAGCGCACCACGCATCAGACCATGCAGAATGCAGAAAGGCAAATGGAAGGGTGGTTGAATTATTGACTTATTTATTTTCTAGAGCTGGACAAAAAGACAAAGGGTGAGTTGGGTTGGTTTTGTTGGGGTCATTCATGTATCGAGGTATCCATCTCTGGAATTGGTATGATGGGCTGATTGTAATGCGGATCATGCTAAATGAACGACACGAACGAATTTTCTTTTGGTTTTAACAAACGTTCTGGTATTTATTTTTTATTCATGTACGATTTAATTTTTATTTATTTTTTTCCATAGAGTATCACAGATCTATATAAAAACTGAAAATTGACAAGCTGATGTTGTTGTGTATATAGTAAAATTATTATGTAATAATTAATTGTAGTAGTAATAATTATAATAATAATAATAGTAAGTTGGTTAACAATTTATTTATGTTTTAAGTGTATAATTATCATAAGACGACAGTTTATGCATATAATATATTTATTTATGTGTGTGTGTGTGTTTGCTTCACTGCTTATTTTTTTCACTAGGTTTTTTTCTTTCATTTAGTAAACTTTTGTATTTATAATAATATTATCATATTTACTCAATGGTCTCTTGTGTTCTCTTGATTACAGGTAGATAGGAGTAAAACTTAAGAAAGAGAGAGAGATAAGATAATTAACAGTTTTTTAAAAAGGTAAATATAAATATTTTTATGATGACTGTGTGTTTTTATTAGAAGGATAAAAATGTTTAAATGTTAAATGGAAGTTTTCTGACGTTTAAAAAGACAATCGGATATATATTTTTGATTATGGGTTTAGTCAAAAAGTCTGTGTGTCCATCCATTCCAAAAAGAATCAAAGCATATTTTAAAATCAAGTTAGGGGATGGGGAGGGGTTCTATTCATGGTTAAAATATTTAATTTAGAAATTTTAAAATTTTGTTTTTCAGTAATCACCAATCGCTCATTATCTTTATACACAGCAAGTATACGTATATATTAATTTATTTCTCTCTTTAAATCTATCATTTGTACCAGGAAAAGATTCGAATTTATTGTTTACGGATCGGGATCGGGGTAAAGAATTGTTCTACGAATATTTTAAAGTTCATTTTTAACAGCACACTGGGAAATATTCTAAAGATAATAACCATCTTTTTTAAATACAGTTCAAGAATTATTTATTTAAAAAATTGTTACTATTTTTTCTAATTTTGTCACCCGAAATACCCGATTAAAAGTCAACAACTTTTGTGATGTTTGCGTACAAGTTTTTGTGAGAAACCTATATGCAATTACCCGGTTGACATTTGTTTAATAATTATAACTAAATTTTAAATAGTTGGTTTTGTGGCTTAATTCTAATTTAGTAGTAGTAGTATTTATGGTGTATATTATTATTTTCTTTAAAAGTATCTATACGATACACACATAGACTGCACATTCAGTACTACTGCTGCATTTACTCGATGTCCACTTCACTCAAATGCACAAAAAATTGAAAATAAAATAAATTTTAAATTTATTTTTAAAAAAATTGGGTGAAACAGAATTTTTATTGTAACAATTACACCTCCGAATGAGTTTTTTCTACGGTTTTAATTCCCAATCAACAATATAAGTCTGGCTGTCTTGTGTCGTCGAACGATAAGCATTTCTGAAAAGTTTGGTAGAGTGATTGTATTTGGGTTCCAAATCCGGTAACTCTGTCAGCGCAGAACTGAAGAAATTTAAATGGAAGAAATATTAAAAGATAATAAAAAATGAATAGAAAAACTTATTCTTAAAAAAATTCGCAGCACCTTAACTATTTTAACATATTTTAACTATTTATTGTATAATGTGTAATTCTAATATTGCATCAATATTCATTTTCCATCTTTACCGACTATGTTTATATCATCACTTCATTTTTTCAACAATTTCACAGGTTTCGCTACTTAAAAATTTTCTCTGCGTTCACTCTCTCCTATATTCTCTACATCATAATTTTCTCCAGTCCACTATATATATCCAATACTGACATATATAATATTTCATTCCACCTCTCGCAATTATACAATTAGTTAATAATTATCTATTTACAAGCAAGCGTCTAAAAAATCAAACATTCCTTTATATTTTCTGTTCCTTTATAATTTAAGAGGAAAATCAATCTATATTTTTTGACTAGCTAACGTCGCACCTGTAACGGACTGTGATCATTAACATTCTTGAATTATTTACAGCTTTACATATTATTATACATATTATTACACGCATTGCCCATCATAGGTAGGTAGATTACTTAATAATTAACAGTTTAACCTTTTTATATGTAAACAGTTATTTTTTATGATAGTACACCAGTCCTGTAATCAATTTTGTAAATCTTAAACAAAGCTTATTTACAGGCCATAATTAAGTTTCGTACAAGATAGTTAAACGCTCTTGCAACAAGTCCAAAGACTTCACGTACAGCATAATATACTTCATACGCACTTACAGTTACAAAGTTAACGAGCCTATTTAAATAATTAGTAACAAGGTTTTAGTCAACAATGATTAAAATTGTTAACAGTGATTAAAAAGTAGAGAGGTATACAAGGTTTGTAAAGTTTTTATATTTTCCGGTTTTCTGGACAGAGAGATTTATCATCGGTTTTAAGGATGATGGAAGATTTGAAGATGAACAGTTTCTTTAAGTTTAATGAAACAACCAGAGTTATACTTTAAAATCTAAATATTTGTTTGGTTCCAATAATTACATTTAAAAGTTAAGTTATCTTAAATAATGAATGATTAAATTTTAAATTACTATTTATTGTGCAGTAACATGTGTTTTTCCTGCTTGATATTTTTTTAGAATTGTTCAAAAAAAAAAGAAGAAGAATTTTCAACAGTATTTGATTTTCCTTTCTTAAGTTTTTAATCTTTCCCTAAATTTTAAAATGTTGCATTTTTTACTAATGAACGGCAAAAAGTTAGTTTGCGTAAATTAAATTACCAAGTTTGGTTGAAACTTTTTATTTAAATTTTTGTTGAACAATTAAGTAAATTGTATCAGTATAGTAGTATTTTTATGTACTTGTCATGATGAACACTGAGTCGGTAACTTTTAAATTGTGTTTTTTGGGATAACTAATTATAATTTTGGTGCTAAGTAATTATTTTTGCCAGAGAGTGAGATGGGTTATTATAAGTTTTTTTTTTGTAAATTGTTCAATGATCAATTATTAATCACGTGACTTGGCTAAAGTGGGGTTTTAGAAACATCTTTATTCTGAAAACATCCACGTAAATCCAATCTAAATTTGGTGTCAATTTTCGTTAAAAAATTTAGTTCTTTTTTGGATATTTGATTTGGTGCAGAGGGTTTTTTGGCAATCAAAGCTTATTTTCAAATTGTTTTTTAAATCTCCATTTAAAATTTGTAATTGGCTGCACGCACAATTAAAATATTTAAGTGCTTGTACGAATACTGCATTATTAATTTTTTGTTCATTGTTTGTTTGTATTAATATTTTCATTCTTGTTTTTGGACAAAACAGACCTTCTTCGTTCAAATACATTTCACCTGAGCCATTAAAATAAAATTGTGCTATTAGTTTACATAATATTTACCAGTAAAACGTAGATACCTAAGCTATAAGGTTACAATACATTATTTACTTTCACTATTCATTTCTGACACCATTCCTTTCACCACCGACATTTCACTACTAAACAACTAGAGAGAAAAATGACAATTAAGTTTTTTGATAAGATAAATCATTAGTGAATGATGATGATGATGAGCTTATTGTCAGTTTTGAGTAAAGTATAGTCTCAGCAATATTATTTTTTCTCATTCCATTTCCAAAATGTCAATTAATAATTAATTTTGTTAATTAGTTTTAAGTTCAAAACTTTCTCCTCTTTCCACTACGCTACCAACTTGAATTAAAACTACTGTGTAATAATTAATTAATTAAAGTAATTTAGAAAGTATATTGCACTCTAGTTTTTTTAGTAGTTTAGTTCATTAAGGAAGCAACTTTGATCATCAAAAAAATTAAAATGACCGTTTAAAAAAGGCGGGGAACTGTTTAAAACTTAATTTTAATAAATATTTTACTTATTCTAAAATTTACCTGGTCTGTCCTCTTAGTTTGCAAAACCTTTCCGTGTTTTTTATATTATTTTTCAACAAGCAGCATAGTATTTTTTTCTCGAGCACTTTTTGTGTGTGGAAGCAGCTCATTTATATTGGCTTTTGACCATTGGTCATATCCATTTAAGTTTTTTTAACGTTTCGTTGTATGGTAGTAATACTGATGATGATAGTACTGATGTTGGAAAGGACAGCCAGGCATACAAAGTGATCACCTCCGCTCCATCGCCTTCCGGCAATTAAACAGCCATTTGATGACCCTCGCATTCCTCTCGACGATAGAGGGCTCTCCATGCTGAACCACTATGGAGGAACCACCTCCCCCGGAGACCTGTGCGCCAAATTTT
>JAQIWO010000763.1:0-12398 GCA_034695405.1 Entomobrya muscorum | reverse complement strand
TAAATGAAGTATTACTATGATCTACATGGATAACTAACTAATAGATAACATTAAAACCTTATTTATATTTTTGCTTTAACAATGATAACATGGATTTTTCATTTCAGACAAAACAGAGCAGTACTTAATCTCAGAAAGAAAATGAAAAACTCAATCCTAACTACTAACCAATCAGAAAAGTATCGGCCACCTTTTGTAATGAATAAAGCATAATATTATCTTAAATCATATTTCGCATCAATTTAAAAGAAATTATGTATAGAGACGAGGGAGAGGCTAAGTAAGGCAGATTGCCTTTGTGCATTTTGATTAGAGGAGTTTCGAGTTTTGTGGTATGCTGGTGGCTTGGCTTGGTTGATATAATGGCTTGTTGTAAAATGTAAACTCTTTGCAAAAATTTTTGTCACATGTGTTTTATATTTCAAAAAAAAACTTAGTGATTTTTCAGGAGAAAATGGCTGCAAAAATTAAGATAATACGCAGTTTCCATTGATAAGGAAATACCTTCAAAATTCAATTGAATTTATTTAAAGGAATTTGCTAAAGGATCTAACATAAACTTTTACAGTTTTTAAATGTCGTTATAAAAAAGTTCTTTTCGAAAGAAAATCATAATATAAGTTGATAACTATAACTTTTAAGTGAGGATTCGCATATACAATGAGTTGATGCCCATTATTTTAGGTTGTCCTCATGCTTCTTAAAGACTTTGATGAAAATATATTTCATGTCAAAGTAGGGTTTTCCCAAATTGCGTAAATAGGGCCGCGATGTGTTTTTGAAGTCGGGAAAATAAAGCCATATTGCTGGAAGGGATGACGACTTCGAAAGTATATGCGTAAAGTATACAAACTTTAATTTCGAAATTGAACTCAATAACCCTAAAGTCTACAAAAAATTTTATTCCTTAGAAAAAAGAGAAAATAAAGTAAACAAATTTTATACTACGCAACTGTAGCAATACTTATTGCACAACCTTTTTTTTTTGGCTACTTAAAAAGAAAGGGAGCAAAGAGAAGTCGCAATTGTAAAGGAAATTATTGGCTTGAAACCTTCCCCAATCTCTATAGACATCACATAAATTGCAGAGATGAGACCAATAATATCGTCATGATCATCATTGAAAAAACGCCATCTAAAATATTTTATTTTTTTATGCGCCTTCCAAATGAAATCAAGATTTGCCACGTTAAATCTCTCACAAACAACTCTAAAGATTCCAATGGAATGCCATCTGGCTATATTTACGAGTCGCCAGAATTAATCATCTTAAAAAATGTTAAAACTATGTCTTTGTTCACTTACATGTTTTATTGAGTAGGTGAACTGAACCTTACTCAACTCTCATTGGAAATAAAATAAATTCCAATTTTTTTTAGTAATAGCACACAAGACAAAAATTACGTGAGCATCAATCTTAGTTCCAAAAATGACACATATTTTTGACAAGGTTGCTTCCACGAAAATCAAATCTACAAAATAAAAAAAATTGTAGCAGAATTTTTGCACAGTTCAAAGAGAACCTCTCAGTTTGTAAATATTTCTGTACATTTTTTATAAAGCACAGCTTTATGGGTTGTTATGTAGTTCTCAAGGCTTCTTTATGCCAATTAAGCCAAAAGGACAGAATAAAAATATCTAGAACACAATTTTTAATTATATTTTTTTTTTGCTGAAAGCTCCCACTCTGAAAATATAAAAATGTGTTGCAAAACTTGAACCCAATTACTTTCTCGTTTTTGCTCAGAAGAATCGAGAATCCACATCTGTTTGCCAAAAGTAAAGACGTAATCAGAATCTGCAAAATGATTTGTAATGGAATGCTTTCTAAATTGCTTTTTATATACAACATAGAAGATTTTGCTCATAAAATAAACAAGGAAGACAAAGACTAATGAGAAGTGCAATAAGACGAGAGACAAGAAAATTATCCTTCTATTGTCACGTAGAGTGCCCTACATAGTTCCTTAAGCATTTCCTTTTTGTGTGAACATGAACATCATCTTTTTGTTTATTCAAGGGAATCTATAAATTTTAAACACACACGGACACGACACAAGGACATTTGCCAGATTTAGTTAATACTATATCATCACATCACCGACACACGCAGCGCAGTTTGGATAAAATCACATTAAAAAAGATATGTTAGCACAAACTGCAAGTGACTTTAAGGTCTCGTCAGAGATGATATATGGGAGTCATGCTGATACTTGACAAACGATTAGTTGACATTATGCTTCTTGTTTGTGTCTTGTGTTCTTGGGAGAAAAGCAAGGCTAAATGTAATATTGTGATGACTGATCACCGCTGTCTAAAGACACTATCAAATAAGCGGACGTGGAAAATCTTACAAATGTCCGTTGAGTCCCTTACGAATATGCATTTTGCTTACCTTGTCGCGGATTTTTCGTCCCTTGTTCCCATGGCAAAATCCCTCCAGAGAAAAAGGAAATCGAAAAAGAAAATTGGAGCATCTCCCATAAAAAAGTTTCGTCCCTTGTTAAAAAGGCCACGTCGTTGCTGCGTTGCGTAAGATTTTCCATGTCGGCAAATAAGACTGCTAATATATAGTAAAGATGCTTAGGAAAATTGGTATACGTATGCTGTATTTATCAACACATGAGATAATTGGGTAGACGAAATACGGAGAATTAAAAAAACTACTGGATAATTTTTTGATCCCAGAAACCCTAAAGCATATCCAGCCAACTGGATTTGGATTTTCAGAGAGTTTGTACATATCCAATGTTGCAGATGACTAGATGACATGACATACAAAACAAGCAGATAGACAAGTTGTAGTATGAATACACGACACACATGGTAGCTGTAAAAAAAGCATACGAAATGTCCCAAGAGCTTTTTGTATCTGTTTCTGATGTCATAATGTCACTGATTTCTCCGCAGGGAATTGTCAATACACTCGACTCTCTAAACATTTGTCATTCTTTTTTTATTTGCACAAACAAACCTTCTTCCACTATAAACATGTCTAGAGATGAAATGTTGAAATTTAAATTCCAAGTACAATGCATACACTCTCATCATGAAACTTAAAATCTTCTTTGATATATTTTTTTAAACTGAGATGCAAATAAGTTGGTAGATATTTTCCGCAATTTCAAAGTTATATGGAGTCGTCCCCGGAATATAAATTATTTATTTAGTAGGCGTGTAGACTCCCATGGGATTCCCTTTTTTATATATTATATTTTTATTAAAAGCTCAAAAACTGCAAATGACTTTCTAAAAAGCGCCATGCCCCAAATCTTTTCAGCGGTGGTGGTGATGTCGTCAATGCATTTTTATAGTCATATAAATAGTTTTTCAGGTCTCAGGTGCACGTAATTGACACAACAAAATCTCAAAGCTTGGAAAACGGAAGTAAAAGTTACCCATCATAGTTATCTATAGGCAGTCTTGATTCATTATTATGCATTTTATTTTTGTTTCGAAAACTAATTGCTCTTTGATAAGGGAAAAGGAGAATAGGAATTAATTATGATTGGATGATGATAAAAGTGGAATAACTTTTCACAATATTTATTCCCCCCACGTTCCCCCACTTGAGAGTTGTTTCCCTACTGGAGAAAGTAAACAGACATGTGCATACTTTCTCCTCCTAACCTATATAAAAAAGAAAGGGCTACACAGTTTTATAGGGAGCGAGACCCAGCCCACCTAAACATCCGCAAAAACCAATGCAGCTTTCTCTTCTTTCTCTCTCTCTGCGGCTTTCTTTCATCCATTTTTCATGTTTGTATCATCATTATGATATACCGCTTTATTTTCTCTTTGCATTTCACTCAATCCCTCTTCAACAGAGAACCCAACATTTGGAGAGAAATTAAAGTGCGAGGTTCGCGATAGCACAGAGCCCGATTGCTTTCCCGACCTCATCCCACATCATCATCATATCATTAAAGATTTAAATCAAACTTGAAAGAGAAAGCTGAAATGCATGTAGGCATTTGTGTCTCTGTATTGACGAGTGGAAATGAATTTGAGAAGGATAGCTGCTGCAGACATGTGGAAATTTATTTATTTTTCATGAATTCATGTGGATTTTTATTTTTAGGACGGATGTAAAAAAAATTGCTAAAAAAATCTAAAGAGATGACATGCAGCGTTCAAGTCAACAACAGGTTGTTTTTCTATTTATTTGAAAGATGTTATGCTAATGGGAATCTAGATTTTATTTGTTTGGGGGAAAACCTAATTTTTTGTTGTGAGATTTCATTAAAATAGTTTCCCAAAACAGGTTTTGATTGAAGGGGAGAGCACAGCAGCCGGAGAAAGTAGGGAGAAAACGGAAATTGCAAATGAAAGTTTAAATTACCTCTTATATAGTTTCTATCTCCTTGTTAAGTATTTCGGTATTTATTTTTCCGGACATGCAAAATCTTACATACCTTCAGGCAACGCAAATTTTTCGATCCCGGGTGCAACCAAGGTAAAAAAAATCAATAATTAAAACTGTGTGCCTGGTACGAGGTTCGTGTCCCGAGTCCCGGTTGAGCTAAAAGGAAAACGAAATAAATGATCCCAGGTGCGCAAAAATAAATGGAAAAAAACTTTCTCTGAAACCCATTTTCGACCCCCAGAGATAAAAAAAACACGGGAGAATGGATCCCGGTTGACCAAAAACGGACAAAAAAACTTGGATTTCAGTCCACGCCCCTTCTATCGGGTGATCAAAGAAAGATAAAGTCCCGGGCCAGGTGAACGCTGCAACGCCGGTTTTGCATTGAGTAAGATTTCGCACGCCCGATTTATTATAAAACAAACGAAAAGTCATCTAGAACAAACCCGAGAGAGAAATACTTACTTTGAGTCGATATGCTTGTCTTCGACGTACCCTCATTTCCTTCAAATTATCTCTTGAGTTCTATGGAGGCGGGGAAAACGATTGGGAATATTAATCCGATTTCAAATTTTCCATCTTCCATAAAGCATCGAAAAATAATACACACACACGTCTATGTTTTTTTCAAAGGGAGGCACACAGGACAAGGAGAAAAAATAAATCATTTATTTCCTTTTTTGCCAATGGGTTATAAGAGTTTTCCCGGATTTACAAAGTTCGACGTTGCAATTAATTGCGGAGAAAATCAACATAAATGTTGAGTGAAAGTAGAGCAGCAGCGATAATGAGGGTGAGCCTTTTTATAATAATAATCATAATTATTGAGGTGGCGGAGGAACAAGAGTGTTTAGATTTGAAGTTTCGTAAAAGCGGATTTATAATTCCTTTTACAGTTAACAAAAATTGAGAGAAGATGCAAGAGGATTTTTTATAGCAAGTTTTCTGTCTGTTTGTTTAAAAGAGAGCA
The DNA here is from genome assembly GCA_034695405.1 of Entomobrya muscorum. Classification (NCBI taxonomy): domain Eukaryota; kingdom Metazoa; phylum Arthropoda; class Collembola; order Entomobryomorpha; family Entomobryidae; genus Entomobrya; species Entomobrya muscorum. The sequence continues at coordinate 7,062 of JAQIWO010000763.1, read as the reverse complement.
AAAAACCTGTTTTTCATTTCCGTATGTTTTTTCCACTTTCGTTTGAAAAAAAGCCTTTTTATATGTAATTTTTGTTAAGGTGACCTGGAACTAATTTTTTAAAACGATAATTATCGCTTTGTTGTCAAAATCCAATTAGTAAGGCAAAACAAGCCTGGTATAGATCCATCGAGATTCGTGTTTTTAGGATGAGCAACGAGTTTATAAACTCTAATAACTTGTTTGCTTTTAGTTTTATGTTGGCGCTAGTCAGAATATGCAATTTTCAATAAAGTTGTTGTTCGTCGAGGAAATAAATGCATTAAACAGAATTATTATTGACTTTCTCCCTGCAAGTTTGCCATATGATTATGCTAAAAGCAGGTTGAAAACAATTAAAGCCTTCCATAATTTTTACATAAAGATAGACGTACGTACATGAGGCTCTACTAAAAAAATAATAAGTTTGTAAGTTGTGTAGAGGGTACAAAGGAAGTAAATAAATATGGCATTATTAGGGAATTGCGTAATCAGTATGTAACTTTGATATATGCACTCTTGTACTCTGTGAACCAACCATATGTATATTTCATTTTATGTACGGAGTCATGTCACAAGTCACAACACGTGCATGAGTTTATTATTACGTAATCAAACGAAATTCATAAAGCTTACAAAACTTAGTGATTTTAATTATTAAACTTTTTTCAGGTCAAGGTTCGAGTTCTTACCTGGTTCAGCCAGCAGTTTGTTTTCAGGATTTGATTCCTTTCGTCCTGTAACAATTTCAAAATAACAATAAACTATAAACCAGGTTTGAAACGGGTTGTAGTTTTCATGCAAAATAATTTACTGCCTGAAAAATAATAATTCAAACGACAAAAAATTCTTAATGGTTCTCCTTAAACTCTTTAACAATTTAACAATTTTAACTCCTAAAAGTAATTATAATTGTCTTTCTTCTTTTTATCAAGATTGTGATGAACTCTCTCTACACATGACCATTTTCCAAGAATATATGTTTCTTTACAATTACACTTCCTGCAAATATATGTTCGATCAATGCATACCTTTTTGTATTTTCATCGAAAACAATAATTTGTTCTTGAAACCCAGAGAAATATATTTTCTCAAGAATTCCATGCCGTGCATCTCCCCCCCACCTGAGGAATGAATGCAGTTAACCGTATTTATTCTGGATTTACTACTAACTTTAGTCGATGGACAAAACCCTAAAAAAACTTGTCCTGAACATTTTGCTGTAACCACCACAACCACAGTTTGTATTGCAAACGGGCACATAAACCAGTAATGAACAATACTAAATGCTTAAGCTTGTAAATACGGTCATTGCTGAAGGGGAAATGCAATAAAGAGAGGCATGTTCCTCTGAGGGAGAGACAACTTGTGTGTGTGCATTATCTAAAAAAAACTGGGCTCTTAACTGTGTCTTCTCACCACTCCTCGCTACTGACTCTTTTCACGCGTGTAAGTGCTTCTCACAGAATTGGCAGAAAATTTAATAACCGAGAAAGTTGCTAATAAGCAGAGGAAAGCACAAAGTTGGTGACAACAATAATACAACAGATCATATTGCATTTAGTCAAGCGAGCAAAAACTCGATATTGGCTTTATTTATTTGAGAGTTTCCAAATTTAGCTCGAGAGAGAGAGACTTAACTTTAATTTCCATAAAGAAGTGGAACAAGGGAAATAGGCTTATAAACAACGAAGATATATTTCCGTATAAATTCTCTCCACGGAGAACATGCAAAATCGTTTAAATGAATATGACCATGATGACTCTAGTGAATTTATTGGAGCATTTTATATTGCTTCATTTCTGTATGACTTACGTTAGTTTGTGAGGAATGCATTTTACGGTTTCATGTGTAAAACTTACCACGTCAATGATTTGCGTAAGGGCCAGTCCGAAGGTGACGTTAAGCGGAAGAGTGATATTTCGCGAAGGTCGAACGGCCGTGTCATAGTCGGCGAGTAACTTTTGGACAAGAACTCCCTCGTAATTCTCACCTTCTCCGCCAACCCTTCTCTGACAACCTTCAAAAAACAGAACAAAAAAGGAATTTAAAATCCATAACAATATTGCATACAAAACATATGTCCTTATATGGTAATATGAGTGTTTAAAAGATCCAGGTGGATTGGATGGAGATGGAGAACAGGTAAGCTAATTGAAAGGATTTATCCAGACGAGCTGAAATAATGAAAATGCCCTTGTTTTATTTTTGGAGTCACTCTTTAAAAATGGTTATTATGGTTGTCTACTGGTCCTTAAGTGAATTGAATTGGCGTGCCATTCAAGTACCCCCAACCACACCACCACTTAACCTTCCTCCAATCCAGCAGAGAAGGGCGCACTAAAAAGCTAAAGTAAAAGCTCTCCAGGTCATCCCATCTCTCCACTCCAATCCACCTCTCAACTCAACCAATCACCACTGCCAAATGGACTATCAAATGTGATGAGAAGGGGAGGAGGAGGTGGTGGAGACTTGGAGGAAGCTCATAATGAAACAGCCAGTTGTTCTGCCGGTGCTGAGGAACCTGTTCCAATGAATGTGACACCTACTCCCACCGTGCCAGCAGCAGCGAAGCAGACGCCAAACGACTTTATTTTCAGGTGGGTGCTCGGGGAAGGCAGCTTCTTTTCCTTTTACCTCGCCAAACACGTCAAAACCAGGAAATACTGCGCAAGTGAGTTCTCGACTATTAATTAATTAATTATTGCAAGGTTAGCTGATGATAAACTAAAATTATGTCTTATTTATTTATATTGCTAATTGTCAGTCAAGGTGTGTGAGAGGGAGCACATCATTCGAGAGAAGAAGGCCGAGTCGATTCGGAGGGAGCAGGAGGTGCTGACAGGAGGTAATTTTGACAATCGCAACGGTATCCAAAAAACGGAAACTCAGGATTAGGACCAATGGTGTCTAGGACCCTTTATTAAGGCTATATCACAAAAGTGTTCGTGGAACAGGGGAATCCCTTTGTTCAACGCACTAATGACAATGACTCTTCTAGCTTACGTTTTGCTTTTGGACATTTTATATAATTACTGGAATAATCCTAAGTAACGGCTACAAAAATAATAACCTTGCTGCATATATTAGGTTTTTTGATAACTTGAGAACAGTCATAGAAAAATCATTTGTGAGAGCATCGTTCAGAAGATTTTTATTTAAAAATACCAAAAAGAGTTTATAAGCTAGTGACTTGTTAATTTTAATGGTTTTAACTGGGAGAGTGGGGACCAGTATTCTCTGTAGAATAGAAATAGAAAGTATGGCTACTTAAAACATTTTAAAAATCTCGGATGGCATCACTCACAATAAAAGGGATTTGCTTGCTTGTCGAAATGTATTTTATATTTATATCTTAAAATCCTTCATTTCATTATTTAAAGTGCATTTGAGCACGCTGATTGACAACTCAAGTAGGTTACAATTTATCGATTTTGCCAATAATTAAAAATGATTCGATTTAATACATAGCTAACATAGTTAATATGATTTCTTCCCAAACGCTGCATAATTAGGGATAATTACTGAGCACTTTACATAGTATCACAATAAGGTTTACAAGATTTCGTCGTAGACAAAACACACTACTATGCTTTGCGCTAAGGATTTGCTGAAGATATATACGTTAACAAATATAACATTATCTGAAGGAAGATGTGATCAACGTTTTTTCTTGGAGTTCTTCTTACGTCCAGCAGATAAATTTCCTCCAGATCCCCCACTAGAACGTCGACGAGATCCTTTAGCAGGTTCAGCAGTATTAGCTAGTTTCGTGGCCCTGCAATAACCAATTTAAAACAGAATAGATTAAAGTAGACGTAAGGTAAGTAATTAAAAGTTCGATGAAAATACTTAAACTTTAATGTTAATGGAATGTATACCCCAATACAGAAGCTCCAAAGTCTTTGTTACAAGAGTTGCAACCCTCATCTCGCCCAAGCAGGTTCTCTTCGCGATCGCCAAAGTCATCATTTCCAACACCAGCTCCCTGCTGAATCTGCAGTTTGATTTTACCAGCAACTTTATTCTAGCGTTTTTCCTTTGCGTTGACCTCGACTCCGCCTCCTCCCCATGCTATAGTCATCATCAACGCGTTCCAAACAGCAGGTGGAAAGTGTAATCCAGTTTGGAACATCACGGTAAGGACAATGTCCGCCAACGAACACTTCGGTTCAATGATTATTTTTCCAGGTGACCATTTGCACATCATCAGGCCGAGCATGTACGTAGCGCAAACAATAAACAAGACGATCCCAGCCTTGACGCCTATGAAAAACAGCTGATAAACCACAGCCCAAGTCAGTTTCAACATCAAAAAGATGACGAACGGAGTAAGGAATACAGCTGCAAGAAGTAGAAAGACCATCTCTAGCTCCATTTTCTCCAGAAATCGGATGAAGTTCAGAATCATTTGCAGACGAAGATTTAGTTTGATTTCCATTCCTAACGTTGGTCGGCGGAGGATTCAACTCCAAAGATCCAAGATGTATTCCAATTACTTGCAGCAATTACACCACGATTGACAATGACTCGACCCACTCTCTGAAAACAAACAAAAACAAATTAAATATTTTGATCCACTGGAACTCAATTAACTTAACAACGCCAACATTATTAAAACATTTCGACTTCCAAATAAATAATGCATACATTTCTAACCTGTTTATTTACCTACCTTGCCTTTATAATAATCTCTTCAACAGCAAAACGTGAATAACAGAAACCAACATTAAATGAATACCACCGTGGCAGTTGATAACCATGCAGCGAAGAAGAGTGCTGGGGTAACGCAGTTTAAGAATTTCCTGCAGTGCTATAAAATATATATTTTAATGACGAGAAACATGCATTTAATGCAAAAATATAATTTTAGAGTACAAGCGAGTTAAATTAACTTACGGAAAATAACGAAATTTGTCTGAGCACTGGAGAAAAAAATCGGACAAAAAAAATTAATTAGTATTTTAGACTATTTTTTTAATATTTAATCAATTTATGGCAAAACTTGTGAAAATGAACGTTATCGAACCTCTCAGCTTGACAAGTTTCAGAGCCGACAGACCATCAACATTAACAATTACAGAGAACCTTGTTGAGCACTTCCGGTTTGACATCCTCCAGCATTTCCGCATTCCTTCATCATCTGTTCAAAGAAACTAAAAATTACATATCTGGTATACTCCCCAGATCTCACCAGTCATGTATTTTCACGAGCCTTCAGGGATGCAAAGGAACGTAGACAACTGAAACGTCGAAATAAAAATGCATTATTGGAATTTGAAAACGTATGCGTTTTTAATTAAAATCTCCTCCAGCAAATGTCTACCCACCTGGTCTCCCACGATTGTCAACATTTCCGAACCGAACTGGCAACGTGGAACGAAGGAGTCCCAGATGATTTTCCTCCAGGATTCCATCCACACCATGAGCGTGCCTCCATTCAAGATATTCGAGAATTTTCCGAGCTGCTCTCTGCGGATCGGCGCGATGAGCTACTCAAAAAAAATATACAAGGTTCATTACCACCTTTATTGTAATCAGCGATAAACAAATAAAAACGTTTCAAACGAACGAGATTGAACATTTAATTTAATTTAAGCAATCTGTTCTTACCTTGAAGCCACCTGTGGAGTAAGAAGACATCATTCAAAGCTTCCTCAGATTTTTCACTTGGTATGCTCCTCTCAGACGTCACCAACTCCAATTGAAATGTTCTCTTTTAACTGCTATGAAACCCAATAAAATACACAAAACACATAAATGAAAAATCCAAAGTAATAATATTTAATAATTTTAAATATTAAACTGTCCAAAGTTTCACACTAACTTTTAAACGGACATCGGATGGTTGACAGGGAGGCTTTTCCGTTTCCAGAGAGTTGCTGTCCATCGGATTTCCATTGGAATCCTGTAAATCCTCCTTATTGTCATTATCCCCGGCCACAATTCCCCTAATTACCACCATTTTCGCCGTTTATTAATTTTAAACTTCACACGCACATTCAAACAGTTCGTTACTAAGACAACGTTTTTTAAATAAGTTTTCTTTCGATTGTTGACGACTTATTGATTACAAGTGACTCCGTGAATTCTGTGATTTCAACTGTATTGATTGAAAAACATTTAATCGAACTGTCTCGTGCTACTTTTTGAGCTTACATTGAAATTGGCATGGATGCAGTTGAACTATTGCATTACAATTATATTAAAGCTTTAAACCCGTCGCGTCGAAATGTTCTTGTGAAAATATTCAATTATTGTGAAATATTCTTAATCCGCGTTTAAGTTGACATGACTTTATTTTTTTTCCTTTTTGCATTGAAAAAAATAAATTACAATTCAACAAAACTGATTAGCCCAACAAATCACAGCAGATGCTCTACATTCAATACTCTTGTTGCATGGCTTTAGGGTCAATGCGAAGAAACCATTGCATTTTTGCATTATTGGTCACTAGTCGATCTCTAGTGATGACTGACGACAATCAACTATGCAACAACACAAGGAATTTAAAAAATTAAAACTCATCATTGTTGTCACGCTGTGATGCAAGTTGACACTTTTTTCTTACATAATCCGCCATCCAACAACAAACAAGAACCCTTTTTTGCCGCATAATCTCGCATTGCCTTTTGCGTTTTTTCATTCTTACAGCAGCGCTCACAACAGCGGATAAAAAAGGGACTTGTTCGAGAGAAAAAAAGTGCAAGTAAATCGGAGATTCAAATTAGTTACACGATTTGTGTAACAAAACTAATGTGTTTTAGGTGGTCTAGTCTAGGCGTCTGGTTTTTTCTGGTTTTTTGGGGTCTTCCGTTTATTTGCAAATGAGGAATTGAGTTGTGAGTTGTAAAAATTGGCTTTTGTATAAGTATAGGGAGGGGAGATGGAGGAAAGTAGTCCACTCCACTTTTCACAACTGAGAAAGTCATTAGTGCGGAAAATTTATGACTATTTTGTGCAGGTTGCTAAAATTATGTTTAAATTAGAAATAATTTTTTTTTGCAATAATGTTCCCATGGCAGCAGAGGTTTGTCGGCAAA
>JAQIWO010000762.1:0-12399 GCA_034695405.1 Entomobrya muscorum | reverse complement strand
CTGCATGTTTGCGTACTTATAATGGTGAAGGTGAGAAATAACTTGTTTATCCCTCTGTATATATTTGTTATTTATTTTTATATAAAGTACTAAAAATAGATAAACCCTTTGTGTTATTGAATCTTTTAGCATTATCCTAGCTCCCTAACTGAAGTCATAGGTTTTACAAGAAATCATTTCATAGGGCATTAATTCAATGAAACAAAAGCAATAATTGTAACACAACCAGAATATTTAGATTTAGCTTACTTTATGTTTCATAATAAACATATATATCAGTATCATATTGGATTGTCAATGGTCAATGTAGAAGTGAGAGTGCCAATGTAATGAGCAAAAACGATTCTAATTTTATGAATTACAAGAAGTGAGAAATGTACCTATCGTTAAATAAATCTGACCGTTTTGTATAACATTTAATTGCGACAACTGTGAATTAAATGGCAATATCCTGCTGTTATTGCTCTCAATCTCAATGACTGTGCTATACCGTACTTGTAGAACCTACTTTTCGACTCCACAATGGACGGTCAAAATACTCGAATGATCACCCACGCTTTCTCTTCCTTTCAACTTGTTAGATTTTGAGACGTCATCTTTCTAGACAAGTTGAGCTGAAGCTCTTCAAGGTAAACAAATAGGATAAAATTAAAGATTGCCTGGTGTGCAGCTTATTAAGGAAGAGTGTAATGCCTTCCGCCTTCCTCTCTGCATATATTGAATTCAGCTAACCGCAATAAATATTTACAGAGTGATCGCCAAACGATAAAAGTGGTGTAGCCCTATTAGCCACAAAAGATACATACACATAGGTGGTTATTGGCAAGTGAAGCTTACAAGTTTTCACATTGTAATACGCTCCTAATTTTCTTGTACGAATGCAAAGCGCAACTCTCAAGAGTGGGCAAATAAGTATGTAAAGAAGTAAATGAAATCTTTATCTGCTAAACAAGCATATTATTATTTTTATTTACCCTGGTAGTAATAATAATATTCTCTTTCGCTCTACCCCTCACTCACAAAGTATAAATACGAAAATCACTCTAATTGTCTGATGGAGAGGGGTCTGGGTACAAAGTAGTAGTGAGAAAAATGTTTCGAAATCGACAGATATCACTCATTTTAAACATTATGAACTTTTTATACTCCGCCACCATCAGCCCTAATAATGTTTTCTATCACGTTTGAAGCTTACAACCATTAACAAGAAGAAATTTTATCTACTGCAATGAAATATTCACTCTCATCAACATCATCATAGTATGCATACCTCTTCATTACTTTGCATATTACTTGCACTAGTTGGTTACTAAAAGGTATTTGGTACTCCTCATGAATTTCATTGCGTTTTCATGTTTTTGAGCAAGCAACCTTTAAGGGTTATGTTGTAGTTACAGTCTTTTGTATCAGTTGCTTTACCGTTCTTTAATCGTGCATATCAATAGCATTACTTACCTACGTAGACATGTATTTCCCCGTAGTGGTATATTAGCGCTCGGGATTTTCTGTCTACGCAGATAAACTCTTCAACGTTCTATCACACAGCTAGTTTTCATCGTCAGTTTTTTATTACTTAAATCATATCGCACGATACTATATGATTTCGATTGTTTGGGAAGACAAACGCTAGCTAAGAACTGAAGCTGTTGTGTATTTTTTAGTTTGAGTAGGTTGTATGTGATATCACGCAACGTTATTTTACGAAGAGAGTTTTGAGCCAATGCTGGCTTTGCAGTATGTACTTATGATTTTCAAGTTAAAGCATGAATTATTTTTGTCTTTACATAATTTTATTACATTAATACTTGACTTCTTGATGTATTTTACAGTACCGATATATGTTGGGCAAACCGTCTTGTAAATTTTTTGCTGGCAAACAGTAAATGTTAGAAATTGATTGAAGAGGATACTCGAGCTCAGTAATGTTTAGATTAAATTTAAGTTGTCGGGGTTCTTAATAAGTTGGAAACGAATAGGTTCTCGGGTTCGCACATTACCATTAGCTTTGTAACCAATTCAAACTTTGTAGAATTCATTATTTTAATACTTAATAATTAAATCGATGAATGGATGATGTAACTTTAGCCTACACTTACTTTCAACTTTCTTAAACACGGATCTCTAGGCAGTATACCACGTACAAACACAGCCACGTGGTGGCATTTCACCTTGTCATTTCGCTATTTTTGTCCTTTCTCTGAATCTGAATCCACATGCATAGGTACTTTCATTTCCTTGCGCCTCTTCCCGCATCCATCAACTACGTGTACCAATTCCGTCCTTCTTTCATCGACATGCACGCAAACTGCACAAAGTAAAGTAGATCACTCTCTTTCGATCCTGTAGTCCGCATTTATAAATGGCAATGGCATACGATAGCGTCACTGTACATTGCTGAGGAAAAAAGTCTAGCTTGACTTACAAAATAATGTATGAGCTGGAGGGCCAAGTTTGAAGGTGTATGTAACTTGGAACTTGGAAGTAGACTGCTTTTAGTAAACATGTTTATTTTCATTGAACGGATACGATCACATATAATGGTAGCTCATGTGTAAATGCCAGTTTGTCGTAAGGAAGATGACAATAATAATAATATCTTCGTGTAAAGCATTTAATTTCATGCCCTTTTTAGATTACCAACATTCTTTTAAAGCTTTTTATTTTGCACTGATAGGATACAAAAGGGCAATTTTGATGAACCAGAATGGGTTAATTATCTATAAAAAATCTTTTTATATGTGGCAATGCCGGTTTTCTGAAGTGCAACTTTTTAAACATTTGTGTATGAAGCACTACCGTTGATGAATGGACGATACGTTAATGCCGAAAAATGAAGACAAATGAAGAGATATATATATACTCTCAGCTTTCAAGTCCACAAATAGTACTTGAACAAAAGCACTAGATCGTCCTAAGCAAATACATAAAATGAATGCAAAATTTGCCAAGAATTGAAATAGCAATATCTGGAAGTTCTGGAGCAGAATGTCTATAAATATGCTAGGTTACTATAGCCTATTACTATAGAGTAAATGGAATTTGGAATATTAACACATCACATGTAGAAATTTTATAACACCAGTAATACCACGTACATTGCTAAACCGATCCCTAATGAAATGAAATAAGTACCAAAGTACCTATCCTATGTAGATACCACAAAGTATACTTGCGTCGCAGAGTGTTAAGGCTGAGCTTAATAATGCAAGCACAATCATTTATACGTAAGTACTTTATAGTGTAAATAACGCTGCAATTGTGATGTAAATTTGAAAATTGTTTCCAAAAGAAGGATATGAGAGAGGAGTGTTATGATGATTATAGTGATAATGATGGCCTTTCTGTAAAAATGTAATAGCAAAAGGTGTGAAAAAGACAAAAGAAGACCAACCAGTTGGTCATATTAGTTACGTGTTTATTGCTGGGCATTTTGATAACTACATACTTTCCAGTTTATCAATGGTAAAGTGAGTGAGATAAACTTCGTTTCATACGACCAGCCCTGACAGCGGTCCTACATTACTATGATATTATCATCAACATCATATAAATATTATTAGTGACTTGCGTTTCCAGTTTTAAACTGATGGGCCCTCCTCGTCAGGAACCTCAATACAAGTTGTTGGAGAGCAAATAAGACACCAATTTGCAACCATTATGTCTAAACTACTCGGTCAATAACTATGTAGATTAAACATACCTTGTCAGAGGCCTACAGCAAAAACTGACGAGGTACCCAATTTGAAATATTATGTTGTTTAATAAAGGTCTAAATAATTCTTTTACGAGGATGCAGGCTATTCTGGGGGAGCTAACTAAAATGGCGTACTCTGAAGAAAAAAACGTACTTTGCTTTATTAAACGCTTTATCTTCTAACCACGTTTGATTTGAAGTGTTAAGTGATATTTCAATTGCTTAGAAATGGATCATATTTTTTATTAACAATGTTCACAATAATCATACTTAATACAAAAATCGACTCAAAACTCTTAAAACGCATATTGTTTCGGAAGATGAAATTTCTAAATATGATTACTGCCGAAATCATTTACATGAATGATAGAGATTTGCGAAGACGGAGACACTGCTCAATCTCGCATACCAGTTGTATGAGTAAATGAAAGTTTCTTACAAGCCCACAATGCTTTTCTCCAACAAGTATGCGCAGCATATTTTTATGGTTCATTTAAAGCAAATCTTTTCGCCGTCCTTAGTGGTATGTTGGATTATATAAAAAGAGACAAATAACGAGCTTTTAATTTACGTATAATACGCGTTTCCAATTTCCAATACTAGAAGTGTCGTGTATTTTAAAATCCCCCAGAGCAGGATTTTCAAGCCTCTATTTGATTTAGAAATTATTTTGATGCAACCAATACTTGATCTTACTTTATAATCCCAATTTTAAATCCCACTTTCTACGCATATTTTTTACAAAATGCAATTATTGTAATGTTTAAAATTTGATTGCGATAGTGTAAACTGATATGAACATTGAGGTGCTCGATTTCTACCAACATTTCTAAAGGGCGAACTATATATTTAAAAAAAAACTTTTTGTTCTATGTGTACTCAAGTTTGTGTTCTCACAAAAAAAAGTATCTTTTAGGTATTTGTATTTTGAGGACAGTAATGAAGTCAAAAGAAAGATTGTTGTACATGGCTTCTAGATGTGAACATTAATCGCATTGTCTACCCTGACCTTGGGGATCTTATTTGGAGACAATAATAAACAACATCCATCTACGATCAGCGAGCAGGAACACAAATCTTACGATTAATATTTATTTTATTGAAGTTGAATTGTGGGCTGTTTCTTGTTATATTGATGTTTCAAGCACACCAAGATAATATAAAATATTCAAAACAACTTTCCCACATGCAATATCTTCAGTCAATCTCAAAATAATTAAAGCTACAAGCTGAACATCACACCACATCGGTGTTCATTTAATAAGTTCATATAGCCTGGCGAATTGGAATTGTTTTACACGTACTTTACATCTACACTGACTGGGGTGAAACGCATATTATGTGTTTGCATGTAAGCCAAGATAGATGGTTATGTAATGAACAGCAGCTTAAGCCAGCTTACGGAAGGTAATCCAGGATAATGAAATTTTATGAATTTTTGAAGATTTCAATAACTATTGGTTAGTGTTTGAGTATCAACTAATCTTTTTCAACGAGGATTAATTTTTCGAAAACCACACACCTTCATCATTTTTTTCTTATATTTTTTAACAACTCAGATATTTTTAATGGCTTACTATACGCAACGCTACAATGGTCAAAATTAAATAGCAAAATTAGTTATATAATGTGTAATTTTTACAAATGACGCGAAGTCTGGAAAACGTTGCCTGCTTGTAGCAGCATCTTACAGATCAAAAGCGAAACAACGAAGCAAGCAGGAGACGGCCCGGCTCAAGGAGACAAAGATTTTTGTACCTATAGCCGTACTTTACCAACAGTAAAGCGTATAGGACACCCTCACGCAAGAAGTAAATTGGGCATATCTGTCTGGTACTACACTACTACTACTGGCTACTGACAACCAGAACACCAAACCACATAATAATAGCAAAAGCTCCATTCTCATATCGCTTTACCATTATGTAGTTTGCAATCCTTTTATTTTCAATATTACTTTCAAGAGTATAATATGGTATGGGTTGCAGTGTAGGTCGTAGAATGAAAATGAAATCAAAATGCCAATGACTTTATCAGCGTCCCTTAAATCAAGTAGTGTATTACCTTGCGCTGATTTTCCCTTCTTCTTTTTCAATTTTTCAATTAGCTTATCATTTGAAATTTATTAGTGTTCATCATCAACTCTAGTGTTTATGTTAACGGAATATTTTTTCACATGATATAAATTTATGCCTAAACTAATTGCAAGTCAATGGTAGACTCCGTATGCAATTATTACAAATTGACAAGCTTAATAAGCGTTGACTCTACTCGCAAACTCTACATTTCATGTGTTTAAAAAAATGTTTAGTGTGTTTCAGTTCATAATAGTTTTTTTTCGTTGTCAGATTGCAACTTTGTTGACAGTATAAATGCATATCTTTTACGGATCCATTTATGCTTGCAGGTCATATCGACCTGTCAGTCTGTTACATTTTTTATATTGATATGTCCATTATTAAGTGCCGTAGGTACTTAATAAAATTACAAGAAAAAAAAAGAAAAGAAAAAAAAATGCAACGATACGGGTCAAAATGTCTGTCTGTGTCTGTGTGTCTGTCCGCACGATAAGTCGAGAACGCTTGATCCGATTTTCACGAAACATGGTATACACGTTCATAAGGTCCTAAGGAAGAACCCTATTGATTTTTCAGCCCAATCGGAGAAAGTTGACGGTTAAAAGCCGTTACATGGTAAAACTTAATACGCGTTATATAGGGCATGCAATATATCATTCGAAAGGGATTTTAACACTGATCATTTTCCATAAAAAATTTAAACATATTTTCAATAATTTTAAACCAGTAAATCGACTTTTAGTATTTAAAATTAAAAGAAAATTAAACTTTTTGAATAGGAAACACGCCGGCGAAGCCGGCCTGTATTTTATAACATTTACGGCACTTTTCTAACGGGTTTATCGGTTTTATTACATGAGTAAATTTGTTTATCTTTTGGAATCCATTTTACATATTTGCATAGATCTGGGTATGAGCATATATTTATCCGTTAAAATTGAGGTCAAATTTTTATTTGAGCATATATACGCGTGGCATGTAAATGTATTGCGTCTTTTGTGTTGTCAAATTAAAAGATATTTTGACCTTTCTTTATTGTGAGATACAGAAGCTTATAAGATGCGCACTTTGACATGTCCTAATATTTTAGTACACAACGAATTCCTTATAAAACCCAAAAACTTCGCCCATTATAAACAATACTAATAACTTAAAAATCAGGAAGGGGAATGCGGTAGCTATTCATCAAAAAAAGTAATGTGTACGTCTGTACGTTAACGTTAGTATTAGTAAACTCATTTTCTATTGTTGTGTGGACAATATGGTGTAAATTTGCTTCAATTGTTCACATAAGTTATTAAAATTTCGCAACAAATGTTTTACCTTGCGCTTGCCAGCGTAATTTAGAGCTTCAGTAACAAGCAAGTCGCCCAACCTCACTGATTCCACAATACAATCGCCTTTAATAATTATAATATTGAGTATCTACGATTCATTTATATGATAGTTCAAGTTACATTACAGTTTACCTTTACAGTTTATGTATTACATATATTATTAGCGGCTCATACTTTAGAAACCATTTGTATATTTTTACGTATCAATTTTTCATAAATATGATAAGATACTCTGTATTAAACATTTTAATGTCATCAAAACAACCTTCAAGTGCATCCGCAATTGCAAGTATAAATTTGTTTGGAGAGGACAAAGGATATTTGTTTTCAAGGCACAAATAGTAGCTCCATATCTTGTGTTAGTATCTTATTTTTGAGATCCCATCCCGTAAGGCTTCCGGTGTCGATAAACAGTAAAGAATTTCTTTTGTTTGTAGAATTCGGCGCTCCTATAAATGTGAGCACCAGTATAATATAAAATGTTCACAGATATTATTATAATATCCATATGTACTTGTGTGAAAATTGCTACAATTTTCATCTCTTATACGGTTGTGCAGTTTATAAATAAATGTCTGAACTGTGTTTTAAAGTGTTAAAGCAGAGATAGAGTTTTCAAAACTCCATTCAAAAACTTACGTCGCAGCATGCAGCATAAAAAGTCGTTACCCTTGCTTTCTGTCATAGTATTTAACATGTACATAATTTTCATAAATGTTTAATATCGTATAAAAGGAAAACATTTTGCCACGGATCTTTCTTCGGTGCATAAATGCAAAAAGGTGTATTTTTGCATATTATAGCGAGATATTCCTCGTCATTTTCTCCTCTATCTTCAGTTGCTTTCACTCAAACTAATAGTATATGATTTCATGTGCTCTCATGTATGCATATATACATTTAGATTTCTTCAAATTGCTTTGTTTTAGCTTCTTTTGACTGGATGTCCTTATACAAACATTTTCCCACAGATTCGGCACCTTATTGCACATCACGTTCTACACAGAAACGTTATAATAGGTATGAAACAGGAAAACTACAGCATATAGGTACTCGCTTACTAAAGCCTGCCAGAATATCCGGACATATAAATGCAATTATCTTGTAGTCACTTTCTTCGTCGTTTTTGCTGTTTGTGTGGTAGCATGATAATAACGGGGTTGCTGAATATTCACACACCAATTAACTGTTACATTTTCTTTATGGGAGTGAGTTACAATAGCGCTACAGGTAACGTGAAGGTAAAAGGTGGCATACAACAAGAGAATATTCGTTGAATGACGATGACAGAATAAACTCAACTTGTTCGCGCGGTCGTCAGTTAATTACTTCTCCTTGATACATATTTATTATATTATGGAATAAATGAGCGTGTTATTTACATCCTCTTTGGTGTCAGTTATTTCGCATTGTTCGATATGAGTGAATGCAAGGCAGTCTCTCATCTCTGCACTAACAAACTATACATATTAATAATGCACTTATAGCTTAGTAGAGCTACGATAGTAGCATTACAAGATTATAAACCGTCACAATAATTGTAGTAGTGAAAATAGCTTCTCTTTTTGCAAAATTCATTGCTCTGAAATGGAGAGATGTGCGATTTATGTATGCGTTGTGTTTTAGTTGTTTTACCACAAACACATATTTTTTAATGTGTATTTATGACAGTGCAGTCGTAATGTGCCAATTTTATACATATATATTTTGCTCTCAAGTGAAACCTTGAATTACTCTTATGACATTCTTGTGAAGGCGTTGTGATATGAACCTTACCATGAGTGCATGTGTAAATTCAAGCTCATTTTACCAAATAACATTTCCCTCTGTTTAGACTGGTGGACAGTTACATGTGTAGCACAGCTACCGCTTCATACGCTGTAAAACATTCCGACCCAGGCAGACATTCACACAAGTGTATTCCCTCATCATCATCATGTGCATCTTTTTCTCAACCTCTTTTGTTAGACTTTGTGCGGTATCTCTGCAATTTCTTTTCGACTTCATCACGAAGGGAATGACAGACAAACGGTAGGAAAGAAAGAAGATGGGACTAGCACGCTCACTGATCCTCAGCTGAACAACAAAATTACGGTACATGAAGTGTTGTGTGGTGGCATTGTTGATGTTATTCTTTTGTGGACTCAGTAATGTTGCTAGCTTTGAAGAAGGATACGATAAAAGCCTAACCAAAAGATAATAATATTTTAAAAGCAATCTAATAGAATTTTGAGATTTGAGACTAACATTAGGTGTTTCTTGTGACAGGATACTATACGCTTCTCTTGAGTCTTAGAAACTTTTGTCATCGTCTACCTGCTTTATGTGAAATGCCCATTTATAAAGATTGTGCGAAATTCAATATTTTTTGTGCGTAGAGCTACGCTTCTATTGTCATCATTGTAACCAGCAGCCAGGAAAAAAATATGCATACAGGTTTAGAATGTCTACTGTGTATACCAAAGAACATGTTATCATTGTTTTTTAAGAAGATGAGGGAGTTTTGACACTTATACTAGAGGGAAGACGTTTTGCACTTGTTTGCATGCATGCGAAAAACTAAGCATCAAACATGTTTACATATCGCATAGAAGATTATAATCTTACTGACTGTCTCGATATTCAGAGTTTGCCTTCACAATTCACAACGTCTATCGGTTCGGCGATAAAAATACAAAAAACACTCAATGGTAATCCACCGTATCGTCACGTTTGACGGTTGCGTTGCGTCAAATTAACGTGCAAATTTGTATGCTTATGAATATTTAATCTAATCGATAAAACTACCATTCCTTATTTTCAAATACATATATATATCAATCAGTAAAGTAAGTAGATATTTATGTCGCAGAAATGATCATGATTGTTGGACATTAGTCGGTGAGAACTTAAATAACGATGATTTTACGTTTATATACAACCAACCCGGAGATTCATCCAGGACTCTGTTTCTGGAAAAAACAAGGACCTTTGCTGTAGTTATCAAGAATTACATTAAGCTACGCACGGCGGTAAAAAATGTGCTCATACCATCGCGTCATTGTCCCAATAGTATAAAAACTTGCAGCGGCATTCCATGTAATTTCTGGAGAGATTCAAATTCAATGAATAAGCCAAAATAATGTTTTCCACCTTTAGTTTAAAAAAAATGTTGACAAACAGATTGTAAGAAAAGGAGTATACTTATATAAATAGCGACTGTATATTTATGTAAACACGCGTATTCACTAAGTATGTATGTATTCCTATGTATTTAGGTATACATCTATAATATAAACTTGTATCGCGTGCCGTCATCTCTTTTTACTTTCAGAGTTCATATAACCAAGCAAGTGTAAAAAATATAAAAAACTAACCTGACTTGTGCCATCAAACTAAGCACTTTTAAATCTTTACGAGTGTTCAAGTTCAAATATGGTCTGAAAAAGTTAAAATGAGAAGTAAAGAATGAGCAAAGACTGGGAATGAATATGTTAAGCAATTCCAAGGCGAGTCTCCTATTTTACTTTTTGTAGACTTCGATGAACCTGCTCCTAAGCACGTTGAAAGTTTAAATCCACATAAACTCAATCCATTATTCGGTATAAATG
Organism: Entomobrya muscorum; assembly: GCA_034695405.1. Lineage (NCBI taxonomy): Eukaryota > Metazoa > Arthropoda > Collembola > Entomobryomorpha > Entomobryidae > Entomobrya > Entomobrya muscorum. The sequence continues at coordinate 1,700 of JAQIWO010000762.1, read as the reverse complement.
CTGCAATGGAAAGCATGCACACAGACAAACATACAGAACGAAAAAATAATAAATTCATTTAGTTAAACATTGGGAGGCAGAAAACATATAGCAATAGTTTTTTTGTCCACATATTTATGTACACACATCAGCTATCACTTATTCCGTAGAAATCGAGCTTTTTTTGCTTCTAGCAAACAAGATGTCTCAGTCTCCTGACTCGCTGCAACTGTACAACAGAAATGCGTGTTTTTTTGTTTGGGGTGTGTATTGTAGTATGACGTACAGTAAGTGCCATCATCTGCATCCATTCCCTTTAAGTTTCTTAGACTCTGTGTAGAATTTTTGGTGATGATGACGATGATGGTGTTGAGCATTTTTTGTCCGATTTTGGGCAAAGAATAAAAATGTTACTGACAGAATGTTTGCCTGTTGTCTTCTGTTGCTTCTGCTCACACTCATTCAATTTGACTCGCCTTTAAGTTACCAAACCAGTGTTGTTTCGACAATTGCATTTATCCGCTGTCTCTCCCTTTCTGCTTGCGCTGCTTATATAATTGTTATCAAAGTTTAAAAATGCAAAGTATTTTTCATCTAGTACATCTTGCCCAGATGTGCCTCTTTCCTCCAACACCACCTCCAAGAGCAGTCGTCGGACTGCATGTTTTTTTTGTAACAATCACTTTTCGTATCCAAATAAGAAAAAACTCTTGATACTTATAAAGATGTGCGTATTATTATTGCCTTTGTGTTGTATATCCCAATTTGAAAGTCATAGTTTGCTCACGTTGTTGTGTGCAATTCAAGTGAGGGAACGACACGGTGTGTGTGACATATACCACCACACAGCGCTATCACAGAAAAACATTAGACAAAAACGAGACAGGGAATTTCTTATGCACATTTTTTGAAAAAAGTTTAACTGTGAATGTTTTTCTTGTGCTGGTTGTCCCCGTTAATATCCTCTTCTACCTATGTATATGCATATTTATATTATATCTTATACTTATATGTATATGTATTTCATTCAGCTATCTTCGCTAGTATCTACTTGTCAATAAGCGCAGAGAGTGAAGTGAGTGTGCGGAATAGCTGTTTGCTTGCGGTGTTGGTAGATAAATAGATGGATGGATGAATGCATGAAGGAGTAAATTTAGCTTGTAACACACATGTCGAAATTTCGTTTTTTTTCTTCAGCTCGGCATAAAATATGTCTGCTGTGATATATATTTATTTAGTCTTCTTCATAGTATGTACTTAACAGAGTTTCTATATCACACTGATACAAAACAACGCTTGACACGTTCGTAGTTTTTTTTACCAACTTCTTTTCTATCTCTACTTACTTAGACTTGTTGTTGATGTTCTTATTGTTGAGTACGATAACTCAACTATCCGAACAACGCGTAAACTCGAATCAACGAGGAAGCCATATCTTTTTTTTATAAATTCAATGAGTTTTCTTTAGTCGTGTAACTAACTAAATTAGAATTGGTATTTAACATTTCTGTAATAAAGTAAGAATATACGGCATACCTACATGCTACTTTATTGTTACGTGTAAATTATTATTACTGCTTCACCACTACCTCCATTTTAATTGCCACACAGAGGGCTGGTACTTGAATGAAAGTTAAATGAAAATACACGTACTCCTTACATACCATAAACCATCTGAAACCATCTTAGTTAATATTATCTGGTATGAATATAGATACATA
>JAQIWO010000761.1:0-12412 GCA_034695405.1 Entomobrya muscorum | reverse complement strand
CCATTGCCACGTCTGCGACGCAGATTTCCTGCAGGATAAGTGGCCTAATCACTTGATTGAAAAAAGACATCGCCACATGAGTCGACAAAGTTGTACGGAATGGACTGAAGCCGGCAAAAAGAACTGCATCTTGACTTTCTCCAGCTTTCCACTAGTAAGCTCGGATACACCTGTTGTGGTGTTGGAGAACGGCTACTTCTCGAAAGAGTCTGTGGAAAGGGACCGTTTCGCGTTCTCGCCCTTCTTCGGAAGTGCGCCAGTTCCAAGAGAATCACAGTTGTTGATTTCGTGGCATGGAAGGAGAAGCCGTATCTGGGTGTCATCAAATTAAAGGAAAGGTAAGAATTTAATTAATCTTTTTTAAAACCTTTCAAAAAATAAATATTGTTTGAACCTTGTCATCTTTTTTATCAAACCTCATTTACATTAGTGTTTATGTTTTTTAATTAATTTTCAAAAAAATGGTGAGCCGGCTCATGAAATAGTTTGGAGGCCTAGGTCAACCTGCTGCTATGGAACTGGAAATGGATCGTTTCATTGAGTTCAGAGAGTTCTCATCCTATGGACATTTAGAACGTTAGGTTTATAATATTTACAAATTTTATTTAAATGTTCATTATGAAATGCATTGTAATTTTTCAGGCCACATAAAAATAATCTGAATCTCTGTAATTTTTTCACAGTTCTCCAAATTCTCCCGAAGAAAGCCATGGTCTTTCCGCAGGTGGAAGCTCCTCCTGCTTCTACCAGTGCTGAGGAACGGATGGATGTTGCCGATCTTCGTTTTGATGCTGATGGTCAGCAAACTCAAGAGATGGGAGTAGGCTTGGAACAGTGTGAAATCATCGCACCAGGTGACCAGGTCACTGCAGCTTCCAGTAAGAAGCGTAAGAGGAAATCTGAAGCCCAGACGCCATCCACTTCATCTACCCCATCCGTTGGTCCCAGCAACTTCAAGTCATCGACTTGGATCGGTCAGTTGGAATTGATCCTGCTGGCCAGATTATTACCAGCTTAAAAGCGGATTCAGCATCTCAGGAGCCCACCACACTGACCTTTACAGGACATCCAAAATTCAAAAATAGTTTAATTCTCATGGTGAAGGCTGCAAATACACAGGCTACACCTGACACAGATTCTCAGATTGCAAATTCGACCTATGCTTATAATGCGGATTCTGACGTTTTGAAAGTAGCAGGAATACAGTTCAAGTTTGATGACAAAGAGCAACGCTTGTTGTGTATGAAGTGCGATGAAAGTTTTGAGTACGCAAAATTCCAGATTGGCTTCATCGGGACCTTTAAGAGTCTAAAAAAGCACGTTCTCGACTTCCACCTAAAGTGCCACAAATGCCCAGAGATGTTTCACATGGAAAGCCGATTGACGGAACACCTTGAGAGAGACCATGACCCTGACTCATCATCAGAACTAGTGGACTTCCCTATTGAGCCAGCTGTAAGCTCAGTATTCGAAGAGTACCACTCCATCTTACAGGAAATGGAAATTCCCGAAGACGAGGCCGTCCTCGTCAGAGCCATGCTCTCGAAAATAAAGCTATACATTCAAGAGACCTATCGGCGCCCACAGTGCGATGTCGCCATGTATCGCCATAACTTTTTACAACTGAGGAACAATTTTCAGAGCGAGGAGTACTTAATTTCTATGGTGTGTGTACACAGTAAGTGCCCTTTTAATAATATTATGATTTTTAATTGGTAATCCGAATCTTTTGGGAGTGGTGCCAACTGATCACATCAAGTTGCACGTGAAACATGTTGTAATAATTAGAATTTTTGTTCTCTGACTGCAGAAACAACAAGAGATATATACCACATTTCAGAAGAAGAATGTTTAGAAGCCACAGAAAAATACACCAAGGCAAGCCAGTGTGGACCTAATATGATTTCCAATTCCATACTGAAGGAGGGTGATCAACCACCCAAATGGTACGTAAGCCATTATTAATATGATTTATCATTTGACATTTTGATAACCCTTCCTAATTTAAAATTGCTCTAATTTTTGTAATTTATTCATAGGCTCTCCGAGTATCGCATCGATCCAGGTCTCTTTCCCATTTCCGGACTCAAGTTTAACTTCAAGTGTGGGAAACTTAAGTTTGGAGAAGTGCAGCTGTCTCGTCTGACCGCATACTATTCCGAATTTGACAAAAGAGTGAAGCCGCTTCTGGCTTTGGCTTATTACTGGGCTAAAGTAAATTCAATTTCTATTGCAAACGACCACACAATACATGCAACTTTTCAATCGCTGGATCCTGTGACATTGGAATGGCTGTTGTTGTTTTTCCTCTTCCACCGAGAAAAAATAATTCCAGTTCCGGAGACGATATTGGAGCGACCACATGAGTCTCTAAAATTAAAATTAGCATCTGGTCTAGTGGACCTGGGATTCAATCCCGACTTGGAATTTGCTGCTAGCTGGCGGGAGAGCTACAGTCTGGAATCGTCACCTTCCATGGACACGGATGCGTTCATTTTTTCAGTATTGGAAATATTTCAAAGATTCATGAAGTTTTACGGAAAACATCTGAGGACCCCTTGTCTCCTGAACACTCGGAATGCCAAGCTCTTCACTGATGATATGAAGCCTTCACCAGAGTTTAGAAAGGTATTGGAAGCTATTCGAAATCCAGAGAACGAATTTCCACCGAAATTCGTGGTGCTGCATCCGTTTGTAAGTGATTGGAGACTCAGCGTCGATAACACGAAGTGGTCAAGCAGTGTTCGACCAGCTATGAGGCACACAGCGGGAAAACTAGAAACATTTGTGTGCTCGATGAGAGATTGGCTTGATTCCAAGTTGGAAGGTAGGCCGTTCGATAAGTCGCTGAGGGAGGCTTTCTGTGTTGACCACTGCAACAATTAGGAAGAGTTTCGAGGGGCCAAAGAAATCATCAGTGTACATTTCCAATCCTAAAACTTCCTAATCTTCCGTCCCGATGAAAATTAAATAATCATGATTAAATAAGCAAAAATATTGTATTAATCTGTTACATAATTAGAATATACGGTAGCTTGTAGTAAAAATGTAAATCAAATTACAAATGTAAGCCCTTTAAAGGTATCAATAGTAAATAATAATAATAATAATGATACTAGATTTTATGGAAACTGTAACGAGTGGATCCGATATTCCACTTCTCACGGAATATCAATGAGTAGCTATTAGGCTCTAATTGTTAGAGACAGAGAGTAGCCAACATGACACACTTTAGCTGTTAAAACATTAAATTAAACTATTAATTTTTGTGTCATCACACCTTAATGAATTCAAAGCGCAGTCATCGTCATCAAATAACATCGGAAGCATTTGATTTGGATCCTCGTTTCGACACTGACAATGACGAATTCAGATTCATTATAAATGCAAAATAATTTATTGTGAAACCAGCCGTATATGTCTGAACAGATTTTTTTGTAAATCACATTAAATTGAATGTATTTGTTTAGTTTCCACCGTTCCTGCTCGAAATTAGTGTTGAAAATAAGCTATAAGACATGTTCCATCAAATTCAAAATACATTTGTGAGTCAAGAGATGTGTCACGCTCATGCAATACAATAAATTATCAAAACAATTGTTTGCAAATTAAACTGTCTCATCTAGCTGTATTCCTTTCAGTTTTATTATCCTCTTTAGTTTAAGGTAAACATTTTCTTTCAAGTCAACTTGAGAAAGTAATCACACTTGTCCTCAAGCTCCAGAATACTCCTGTTCCATTTTAAATGGAGAAACAGTTTTGACAGCAATTTAATATTTTATTTATAATTTCAAAAAGGGTTTCATTGATTTATAATTCAAGTTTTAAAATAACTCACATATAGAAAACTTTATTTTGTGCTATGCATTTATTGGTATTTTTATTTCATATCCGCAATATCCGCATAAACTTGCAATTACAATTTAATTCCACCACAATATAACAAATAACAAATTAATTAAATCGCTGTTATCAATACTTCCTCGGAGTACTTCTTAAAGTAGCAACTTGCAAAACTTCCATCCAATTTCTGTTTCAATTCTCCATTACAATTCTCACTTCAGAAGCATTCTATTTATTTTTTACAAAAAATATCACTTGTAATTTCAATCATTTCCTTAAAAATTAGAGGAACGTGCTTATTTGCATTCAATCAATTCATTTTCAGCTTTCTTCAGAAACAAAATCATGACCAAGGGACAAATGAAATGCATGCATGTTGACGAATGTACGCCATCAATCAAAACAAAGACCAATTCAGCTCTGATTTGTTTATTGCTTGTGACAAAAAAATAATGTCAAATGACCCCTCAATTAAAAATAACGCGGCTCATGACGAGCTCCACACACGAAAGAAGACCAAGTGAACAGCTTTCATGTACAGCTTTTATTTTTTTTTAGCTATTCTCCTTTGACGCTGAAGAATTCTGAATGTGAATTCCTCACGCAATCATTACAGCTGAGCCTGAGCGCTTTTTTGCCCGGTTACTTTCTCTATCTTGTTCGGATTCGGATCGTTAATTATAATAATTGAAGGAGTAACTAGTATCACATTTAAAAAAGTTTAATTAAATAAAAAAGATCGGTTGTTTTTAAAGGCTCGAAGGTGCTTGACGAAGGAATCTCTAATTCGCCAGGATCTGTGTAAAAATGAACGCTTCGCGGCAAACTAAAATAGGTAATTTATTTAAAGTTATTGAAAATTTAAACCACCTACATTTGTGAATATTATTGCATTTTTGGGGAGCTGGATTATTGATTTAATTTAATTATGTGGCTCTTGTTTAATTTTTTGTTGATTTAAGGACGAGCCAGTGTAGAAGTCCATCAAAAATATCAGTGCATGTCATGCAACAAGGGATTCACAAGGCATTCAGACCTGAGCCGACATTTGAGTACTATCCACAACAAAAATCCAGTATTGAAGCGCTGTCCGATAAACGGATGCCATGACAAATTCAAGAGACCGGATCAACTGAGAAGTCATATTTGCCATGGGCACAAACTGGATCCTACTAAAGTTTTGGCAGCTGCAAAGGGAAAACCTTTAGGTTCCATTATTCCCTGGAGTCTTCACAAATGCACATTCGAAGGATGCAATTTTGAAGCTAGCTCCAAGGAGAAAATTCGATTGCATTTTGATGGTCATCATCGAAAGGAAAAATCCAAGAAGGATGGACCAAAAGATCATTGGCGGAAGTCGCCCAGCGATTCCGAACGGCCTTAAACCCAGTTAAAAAGGCCAAAAATCCCGCTGCTGGTGCAACTATGAAGTAGATCGAGATTGGTGGGAAAGTTCCGTCGATCCGTTCCGTTCCGTTCCGAAATCGAGAGCTTCCGTCTATACACCCATCTTCAGAATTACTAAATTGTAATGATTCAAATTGATAGTACACATATTTTATAATTAACTTGGTAATGTCTATCAAATAATTAATTTCCGGAACGGTTATCTGATTCATGTCTCAATATCTCTCTTAATTTCTGTTACGTTTTTTGAAATTCCTAACCTTTTTATTTTGAAGTGATCAATTATTTGGGAGGTTAGTAGTCGTTGATCAAGTTTTTTACATAAGCTTATTAATTAGAATTATAATTATAAATGAAAAAACCTAAAAAAAATCAATTTGTGTGAGTGAATAAATTAGGTGCGATGTACATTTTGCTTTTATCTTTGGTTATTCGAAAGACTGTCTTGTCATCAATGACGCTGCTGGTGGTTATTTCGTAAACTTAATTAATGTAGTTATCATAATTTGGATCTGCCAATCGCGAATTGCAAACTGATGGCTCTCATCACTCGTCAGACTTCCAATTTCAGAGTTTCATATACCATCCATTCAACCTGTATCCCATAATCTCTTGCGACCGAATTCAAACTAAAATTCCAAAAAGTATTTATCATTTGAGCTGTTTGCAGCGCTCAAGCGTCAACTTGTGATTCACCGTCACTCCTATCCCTCCAGAGACGCTGGAACTAGTCCTCTTTTATTTATCTTTTTTTATTCTGCCTGTGTTAAGAGGGGGATTCAAATCTCGAATTCCTCCAACTCGTCTATATGTCCAGTACAGTTGTACTTTCGAACTCCTTCTCTGCTTTGATGTTCTCCTCTCAAAAGTCAAAATCATCAGACTAGACTCCAACCCAAGCCGTTCTGAACAATCTGAATTTGGAGGATAATCTTTCAGGAGGGAATGTTGCCATGTTGCTTGAATATAATCAAAATTTGCAAAACTTTAATTCACACGAACTTACAGAGAGTTTCTTGCATTACCCCACCACTGACCACGTCGCCTTCACTCCAGATATTTGGAATGAGTATGAGATGGTTATGAAATGGATGATGAATGAGAATCAAAACAGCGCCTGCAGCACCTGGAAAAATTAGAGTATGAGCTCCCAATGATATCTGCGCTCTGGATTAATCTCCTCCAAAAATGGATACCTGGAAGGCTTCCCTGGAACTTCGCGACCCTTTCTTTAATTAGGTTACTTGCACACGATCTTAACCGAAGTAATACGCCAGTCGCCAATCAACATCACATCATCATTCAGAAACATTCCAGTCAGTGTCCCCAAAGCAGAAACCAACGGAATGATCCCAATAATCATTCAACCAATGTTGGATTGGATTCAGCTTTCATCATTATGCCAGCTCCTGCATTCTTAATGGAAAGCATATGCCTATGGATGGCTAATCAATGGACAACATCCCAGTTTCTGAGCTGCAGTGCTGATTCTTAAAAATATTATGCTTTCGAATGGAATATTGATAGGAAGCGATTAAGTAGTGAGTATTTAGTATTTAATGTTCAGTAACCAACTTAAATTAACAAGAGCTCACGCCAATAATTTCTTAAAGGCTTACAATCATTTGTATTTTTAATTTCATTATTACCTCTGAATTCTCAACTTAATTAAAATGCTAATAATATTTCATTGAGTTACAAAAAGTTCAGTTCATTTCATCAAATCAATTTCGAATGGGACACTTGACAGTTGACAGTATCATTTGTTACACCAAATTATTTCCCTTTACGAATTCCCTTGCATTGATTGAGTTTCATCACTTTCCGCTGAAAACCGAACGATTCAAACAGTGAATCATGTGACCTGGTTTCTTGGTATTTTTTCCACATGTTGGGCACTGAAACACCGCTTTGTGAACGACAGGAATTTTCTTGGACGGAGGAGGGACTTGCTTCTTGGCCTTTTTCTTTCTGGAGGGCTTTGCTGTCATTTGAGACGGTTCCGCTGTCTCCTTTTCATCGGTTCTATTCAGGTTCAGGCCAGACTGGTGCTTCTTCCCAGTTGAACCTTTCTTAACCTTCTTCTTCCTTTTCTTGATTGCTTTCGAAGGTGCCGGAAACACACCGATGTCTGATGGATTCAAAGTGGTCCGTTCACATTCCACTTTCTCAGCAGATTTGCAATCCTCAGAAAAGTTGGAGGCTCTTGCCAAGTTTTGATTGCTTTCCTTCTTCTTCTTCTTGGACTTCTTCCCACGTTTCTTTCGTAACTTCTCAGTAGACTGAGCGGGAGGGATAACCAACGTATCCAAGTCAATGGTAGTTTCGAGCACGGAGCCTTCAACTTCCATTGGAGCATCAATGATGAGGATGGAGTCCTCTGGAAGCGGCTTGGAAGAAGGCGAAAGATCTGCCTGCTGTTCCATAGAAATGACCTGGGCCTCTTCCGGAAGGATCTGCAATACTATAAAAAATTACAAAGTTCCTTAAATAATTGCTTGCTTTAAAAGTAGGAAATAGTGCAAATAATTACACAATTAAATTAACTAACGTTCGAGTTGACCATACGATGACAACGCTCTGGCTTCAATTGAATGAACATGGTCCAGCTCCAGGATTCGAGGTTGATTCGGGAGGGCTCCTCCTTCAAACCTGCCCATGAGAAGCTTCTCAACCATTTCTCTGAAAGTACAAGACAAGCAATTTAATTAAATGTTAACTTTAAGAGTTTAAAGCAGATTACAATGCATCCAACCATCCACCACAATTTATGTATTTGCAGCACTATTAAAAAACACTTAATCGTTTTCCTTACTTGTTTTTGAGCTGAAGAATTCCCAAAAAGGGCTTTTCCCTCCACGCCAAAAAGTTGTTGACTTTGACCTCCTTCGAAGCCATACAAGTTTGAAGAAGGGCGATAGCGCCGCTGGCATCCTGCTCAACAGAATTCTTCACATAACATCCACATCCCTCCACTAAAGCCACTTTCGAACTAACCAGAGGGAAGCTCGTATGCACGACGACGCACTTCTCTTTCTTTTTCTCTGACCAACTTACAAAATCTCTTCGGCATTTGCGCAGATGTGGCTTCCGAACGAGATGATCCGAAAACTCACCCTCCACAAACTTCTCCTTGCAGACACCACACTTCCTATACTTTACTGATGGAGGTGACAACTCCATCTTAATTGCAATATTTTCTGATTAAAAGCACTAATTAAAATTAATATTTGTAATCGTTTTTTTTCTCTACTGAACCATCGACTCAGAATCAGGAACCACAACAAACGGGAAATCCTACACAGCAGGTGACAGTAGTTTTTTATGGTGAAAAACTAAAACTTGAACTGGACCAGATTCGCGCGCATTTCCCGTCGCTCAATGAACCCCAAATGTCCAGTGTGTACAAGAATCAAGCCTTATCAAGCTGCTGGATTCGCGACATTCGGAGACATGGATAAAGGCAATAAAATGTCGTTATGGGGTCATCCAACTAAAACAATCTATAAAGTCTACACCCAATAATATTTGACCCGCCTCCAAAACACAATTATAAAAGGATTTTTAATTTAGAGTCAATCAGCAACAGGGATACAAGAAGTAAGTGGTGAAATGAAACAACAACTATTCTATTAACATGAAGTGTGGAGTCTGCCTGTAAGACAATTAGAAGTTTGCTTTGCGCATTTCGCTGTATTCCTTTTTTACTGTTCAATTAAAAAATGCATTCAACTGTTTCAACTCTAGCCAAAAAGGACAATATTTTTTCAACGGGATTAAAGCTTACTCTATGGAATTTTTTGTATAAAAATGTTAAGAGCACAAACTACGTTCATTAGTTAAAACTTTGATTCATCGTTCATCACCTTCATCAGAGATTACTTAAAATGTACTTTTATTTAATTCATTCATATGAATAATCAATTTATTTAATTCAATTATGGGATTAATTAGTTCATTTCATTTTATCCATTCATGTTCATTCGTAGTATCGAATTAATAGATGGTTTAATTTCAATCGCAAAACTGGCTCTTCTTCTGCGTCTTCAGGCCATGTTCATGATCAGCGTTGCCACTCTGACCCAGTTTCCGTTTCGCCCCACCACTCCTCCTAGTCATCGCTGGAGGAAGAGACGAATCTAAACTGCTGCAACACCCTTTTTGATGTTTTTCCAGAGTGGTAACGCCGAAAAAGGTTTCACCGCACCTGGAACACAGACAAATACGCCTTTCAGGGTTGCCTGAGTGGAGACGCTCATGCTCACGCAGGTTTCTTGGCTGTGTGAAGCGCCTGCTGCAGGTGCCACACTGGTAGAGATTCATGGGAATGGAGAGGTCGGGGGCAGAGTTCTTTTTCCTCTTCTTCTCGTCTTGAAGTGGGACCTCGGTCTTTTTCTTGGCTGGGTGCTCTTTCTTAAGGTGCTTGGCGAGGGCGCGCTTCTTCCCGAATTTAAGACCACACTTTGCACATTTTATTTTCTTCTTCTTTCCTCCTTTGGTTTGCTCAGGGGGGCTTTTATTATCTTTTCTGGATTTCTTTTTTGAGGATTTTTGCTGGACGAGAGATAAATGGTCATTCCAAATGTGATCCTGAATGGAGTCAATCACACTTCCAATTTCCGGAACCTCCTTGTCTTTTATGGCGCGGTAGGGGCACAGTGAGCACTCCATGAATTTCTCTATCTCCTCGAGTATAACAGAAACGTTACCAACTTTGAATTCGTCAGTTTCCGAATTATACTTCAAAAATTGATGGGGATCTGTAGAATCCTCATTTCCGATTGCCTGTTGAGATTTGGCATAATTCAGCTGTCTTCTGCGAGTAGCTCTGAGCAGCTTCCGCTTGAACTTTGAGGAGGGAGCCACGTCCGGATCGGGAGTACCTGCATCAGATGTTGACCTATGTATATCAAAAGCAATTAAAAATTGAAATGCCAAATAAAATAAATATTCTCAGACATTTAAAATATTAAACATGTAAAGCTTGAATTGGTTGGGTGCGTACCTCACGGAGTCTTCTTTGTTCCGATCAGCCTTCCTTTTGGACCTGATTTCTTTCAGTGGTTTCTCAATTGAGTGACCGTCACCTTGAGCGTTTTCAGATACGGAAAATGTCGGGAAGGCTTCCGGCACATCATTGAATAGTTTATCCAGAAAATGGTCGGGTACTTCGTCAGATTCCGTGCTCTTGGCGTCTCCAAGACTCATTTCATCCTCGCCTTTGACGACTTCCTTTTCTTCTTCCGTGTATCCTGGTGGCGGTAGAGGAGGAGCTTCTTTCTCGCAGAATTCTTTCTCCGTGTCAACACATTCTGGATCTATCTGGTTGGCCGCTAGCAACTTGTGTGGTGGTGAGGAAGTCGCTGGATCCATCACATCGCCCCTGCCGTCAGCAGCAGTATTCTCCACTTCAACCCTGTCCGCTCTATTCTCCAGCGAAACTTCCCCGTCGGGAAAACTGTGCGGGACTCCGGCTTCATTTCCTTTTTGAGAAGCGGTGCCCGCCAGTGGTTCTCCATCAGCCATGACAAGCCTGATAACATTCGAGTCTGTTCCGTTCGTCACCACAGGGTCTACTGTACCATTGTCTTCATCATCTGTGAAGAACAGCTCCACAGAGGAAGCATATATGTACTCGTTCTCAAAGGAAGGAGTGACCTTCTCATCACAAAGTTCCCGAGAATCAGCTCTCTCTCCCGGACTCTCGTCCCTGAGCCCTGCATTTGGATTTCGACCCTCTTCCTCGCCATCATCGTACTTATCCGAACAAGAACCCTCATTGAATTCTCTCCTGAAAAATAATCAATAATGAAATGATTGCATAGAAGGCTCACTTTCAGAGAATTTCATACAGCCTAAAACCAACTCAAAAAATTAAATTAATAAAAATATTACGCGTTAAATCGTCTTGCTCTTTTAACAGCCATCACCCTGGTGCCCAAGTCACCACGACGCTTATCCTCAGTGTCTTCATTGCTTCGTCCAATCAATTCATTCATCAACTGGCTGGCGCTCGGGTCGTCCTCTGCTCCGTTTCCTTTCATGATGAAATCGTCTGAGTCCTCCCCTACTCCGCTTTCATTTCTTCCAGAAGACGGCCACAGTGCCCTTCCACATTCTCCCGCACCAATCCTGACTTTAAATCGCGCTCTTGCCTTATCCAGTTCACTGGCAACTGAAATATTTAATTTTAAACATTAATTATAAAGTATATGATGTATTTACCGTTTTAATTGCAATTAATTAATTCATAATTTTTACCTGACAAAATCCTATCTCTCAGCAGCAACGCCACAGTTCCTTTCCCACTTCTCTCAAAAAAGGTCTTCAAAGAGGACACGTTCGACCTCGTCACCACCTCCTTTATTCCACCCAGTTCCAGGGAGAATCCATCCAGCTTATCCGTCAGTCTTTTCATCTCCCTAAGGATTTGGCACTGCAGTTCTCTGACTCGCATCTCCACCTCGTCTACGACCATTTTTCTGTCCATTGCGCAGTTAACTAAAGCCATACATTCCGAACAAGCTGACAGCGCGTCCAAGGAGCTAAGGATGTCTGCATGGAGGTCACTTTGAGTCTCGAGAACTTCTCCCACAAACTTGTTTAATTGAAAGCTATCAGAGAGCTTTTCCACCGCACTTTCAGTCTCCTTGTCCACGTAGATGTGACCACAACAGAGAAAGCACATCTCCTCCATTAACTCCACCTCTTCGTCGTCCTCCGTCTTGACCCCTTTTGCCTGATGCGCAGTTCGAAAATGCCTAGGCAAGTTCGACTTTCTCGATACGATAACGCCGCAGTTTTCAAATGTGCATTTGAATTTTACGTCATCCGTGGATTCGTAAGGGATTTCGATAACGTTGGACTCGTTGTCTTGTGACCTTTTAACATTACGAAGCTGAGAATCATCCGGGCAGTGATCGAACTTGATGTGGCGATATAACTGTGTCTGGCTTTTAGTTTGGATTTCACACTCGGGCCAAACACATTTGTTACTTCCGGAGGAGTAGGACCCTTCGTCATTTCTGTTCGAAATAGCTTCAATGAGATTGGAGGCATCGGAACTGTGGCATTTTCTAATGTGACTCTTCATATGGTCCAGGCGAGCGTTCTGAGACTTGCAATTGGCGGCTGGACACCTTATTCTAGGGAGGATTGCCAG
>JAQIWO010000760.1:0-12413 GCA_034695405.1 Entomobrya muscorum | reverse complement strand
AAAACCTGTAGCTCTGTGAATAAAGGGATAAAAATGGTTATTTTGACCAAATATGTTTTACCATACATCTTCTAGGGTCACTTCTCCCCATACTCACATCCTGCACTTCCGCCACAAATGTTCTCTTTGTCTTTGGCCTGTCAACGTACAGCCATCGAATAACGGCATAGACACTAGCCTTTAAGCTGGCAGAGCAAGGTCACTCCGTGACCTTCCTCCAGGCCACGGTGAGATAAAAGTCCACATCTCCAAGTGACAGAAATAGTGCCAAAGGGTTGAGCATACAATCCTTCCAAGCTTGGTAGATTTACTAATTCAGTATGGTAAGATGGCAATCGACGGACTGACATTTTTGCTGCCAAAACTGGGTGCTAACATGCGAACCCATATCGTCCAAAACTCCAACAACGTGGAGTGGGTGAACAAGCAAACGTTAGATCCCGTCATTATTGACGGCCTGTTCAATGACTGCGGATACGAACTTGCGTGGAAATGGAAGGCGAAAACGATAGTCTTTGGGACAACTCATGTGTTTTAGTGATTCGCGGACAGTTTTGGATTTTCTGATGGGAGCGCGTCCGTGCCTGGTATTCACTTTGCGGAGGATTTGCAGTTGGGATTTGTCTGGGAGAGTGAAGTAATCCCTCACATATTGGCATATGTATGTACATTATTATGGAGTTTAGAGGAGTGACGCCACTCGATGGTCCTATCAGGGAAAAGTTAATTATGCCGGATATGCCTCCAGCCTCCGATCAAATTTGGAATACTAGTCTCCTCTTTATAAACACTCCCTACAGCGTAGAATTCGCTCGATCACTACGACTAATTGTTGGTCCCATTGGAGGCATGTACGTTTTCAAGGAGGTGAAGTCACTGCCAACAGGATATGGAGGAGTTCATCAGATGGGGTGGGGACAGGGTATTTATTTATGTTAGTTTTAGAAGCAAGGCTTACATGACCAAATCCGAAGGCCATGTTCGTCAAATTTTCTTTCATGCGATGTCTACTAGCAAGACGCGATTTCGTTTTGGATGTGGGATAAGGTAAGACCTCAGTCAATGCAGGCGAATGTGATGACAGCAAAGTGGATGCCACAGCAAGACATTTTAGGTATTTCACGACTGAAATAACAACAATTTAAAAAATATATTTTGAGCAAAATTATTTTTTATTCAATTATCTCAAATTAATCAGGTAATGAGTTTTATTACTCATGGAGGTCTACTGGGCGCTTGGGAGTCGGTGTTTTATGTAGTTCCATTGGGATGATCGATTGAGCCATAAACCATTGATTCCATTCCATTTAATCTCATCATCATCTCCAGTTTTTCATCTAGCTGTTGGCAGTATGGTGGAAAGTCTTGACCACTTTCGAGCTTTTTTGAAAACAAGGTCTTAAAACGCTTATTACCTCCAGACGTCCTTCCTACTTTTGTTATTGTGGTATATTGGTGCGTGGGTAAGATGCTAAATGTGAAGCATGCGAGTAAGGTGACCGGAGAGCGAGAGGTTTTAGTTTTACTAGTTTATTGATAGAGTGCCGAATAGTGAGTAAAGGTACAAAGTAGAGTGTGGCTTGCTTATAGCCCAAAGTTAGCATTTTAGGAGGGAGAAGTTAATCGCTTCTCAAGGACAAGAGTTGACGACTTCTCAGTCGCGTAGGCCTTATTTGCCTATTCAACAATTATGCAAATACACTACAGTTATCTTTCTTAGTTGACCGCCAAATTGGATTGAGTTTCACGAAAGAAGAGATATCGCTGCTGACAAGTTCCTCCAATGATGGCGGTGCACAGTTATCACTCTGATACAAGAAAATAGAAAAACTGGCCATCACACACGTTGTTGATTATGAGCGAAGCCATGTTCCAAATTATCTAGAGGTAGCCCACCAGCTTGTAGTTGGCCATGACCCTTCTCGACTGGCAATCGCATTGGGAAAGAGCACCAGTGAATGAAATAAACACCAAGTTTATAAGTTAACATTCTGGTCATAATGACCACTTAAATTTATGTGGTTGGTTAATATGAAAGTGATAAAAATCGGGAACAATGGGCCCGTCATAAAAAAAGATGTAGGTCTGGACCTGGTAAGGTTTCGTAATTGCAGTCATTCAATTCGCTAGTCTCGGGTCTCAGTAATGCATGTGTATTTAAAAGAGCAAAAACTTAGGTTACTGATTGACCAGTGGTCCAGAAATTAAAAATGGTTGGATCGGTTTAAATTAAAACTCGTCGTTGAGTTCACCGTTAAAATATTTTGTTAATTCCGAGGTCGAGAGGTGGCGGTAGTTCTCCTGGTGGTGGGTGTGGTTCATATAGAGTCTGCATTGTTGTTAAGCGAAAGGAGACGTTTAATTGTTGCTTAATTATTTTAGTCACACATGTGTTGAAATAATGGGGTCCGCGCTACCTCCAAGCACTCGTGTACCTTTGGAGCAGCGATAGCGAATACTAACAAGATGGTGTTTTGAGCAAGATTTCGAATTCTTAGAGCTCGTTTTCCTGGCAAAGTTATTGGTGTTCGAACAGTGTCCCTTATCACTTGATAATTAAGTGGAAATTATAAGTTTCTCATAGAGAATCATAACGTCACTACGCAAACGGCAGGGATTTCTAATCAGTTTCCAAAAACAGGTTTACAGCTTCCAACGCGACGTTGTCTCCAGGAAAAAAATCACCGTGGATGGATTCTCATCCGGTTGAGGAACTAAAAAAGTCTCAGTTAATCCATGACCTTGTTCAAGATCAAGAGAAAAAGTGTCTACTGAATAGTTTAAACCTGGATTGGTAAATGTGACGATAGAATGTATATATGTATATATGCTAACATCTCAACTTAAGAATCAAACATCCAAAAGACAGAATATACGCACACATTACCACTTACACATACTCAAACTACTTTAATTTTTCTTTCTAATTGTGCAACTGAACTAGAACTTCTAGAAAAACTTTTCGAAAATATACTTGCAATGAAATCAGCTCTACACATACCAGTTTTTTCAGTCTTATCTGCTAATCAAACGGCCACTCGTATGTTAAATACGTGTTTTTCTGAATTTAAATATACATTGCATTCCTTTAAGCTACCAAAACCAAATTTGACTAACGAACAGCTCACCATGTTGTATTTTAAAATTTACCAACTAAATTCTTTTCCCAAAGATCACAGTAACTTTTTCAAATATTCAGATATTATCATTTTAATCAAAATTTTGAATAATAAGCCTTCTCATTTGAATTTAATTGAAACTTTATTTTAATCAAACGTCTACAAAGCTAAATATTACGGTGTTGAGGTTACAAGCTAATGGGCAAGCTCAATAATTAACTTTTAGCATAACAATTGTCTCTACACTTTGTTTGCATTGATGTCAGAACCGGGTAAGCCACACCATTTATGTTTTATCCCATGGGAGAAGTGAAAAAGCCAAAAGTGAAAAATATCTAATAAACATTTATGTTTTCATTTTCCTATAACCGCAAAGGCAACTACCACTTCCTGCGGATAAAACTGTTACATCCTTTTTTCATTTCAAAACACATTCTTATTTCTGGTTGATGCAGACAGAAAATGGGGATTATGAATTTAACACAATATTTTACCTAGTAGAAATCTTAAATATTTTATTTACGCATGCCCGTCAGATTTGCATTAAACAAATTAACGTTTAAGAAATACAAACAAAAATATTATCTTGTTTTAAAACAATCCAACATCGATTTTCAAACCAATGACAAAACCCTTGTAACTTTTTTTAATGAAGCGATGCAAAACGTGTTTGATTTATAATATACCGAAATTAACTATAGCTGATAAATTCATGTAAAATGTCTTACCTTGCTTTTTTATGAATTTATTTTACCTAACATAACTTTTAAACCTTATTTTCATAGATGAAAAAATGCCCAAATTTTTTGGTAAAATTTCTAGGTCACCATTTCCTTCGGCCGGCTACTGATAGCAGAGTAGCTCGCATATTTTTGGATAGTCAATAGTGGGCATCGTGTGTGGCCTTTTTCATGGCTAGGTGTTATGGATTGTTGTCGATCATACAATCTGTTTAGTTCTAATGTATGATGTTTTACGTGAAATAATTTGAATCAGAGAAACCTGTAGCAGAGAATTTTGGATTGTCATTTAGATTTATTTTTTACCGTTAAAACTTTAAAAAACATAATTTACTTCTTAACTAATAAATAACACTATCGATACTTTTACCTGCTTTCAGGAGAAAGTTAATTGGAATCTCTTTAAAACACAAAATGCTAACGTAAATAGGCCGCTGATGCTTGGGTTTCCCAGACACGGAAAATCTTACCCGCGGACCTGCAACGAACATTTTCCGTCCCCTGCCCCAGGAAAAATTCCTCATGACCTAACGTCCCTTAAAACATCCGTACCTTATCCCAGGCCAAAATCCCGCATGAGCAAAAAGGGAAGTTTTTTGTCCCTTGTCCACGTAAAAATTGACAAAAAATCGATTTTTATCGTCTCTTGCCCCCCATTTTACGTAAACTTTAACAAACATCGCCATTTTTCGTCCCTGATCCCAAATTTTCGTCACTGGTCCCAGAAAAAAAACGGTATGAACAAAAAGGAAATCGACAACCAACTTTCGAGCATCCCTTGTTTACTAAAATTTGGTTTCAAAAAAACGGCAACACCGTTGGTGCGTTGCGTAAGATTTTCCATGTCCCGGGTTTCAACTGCTTTCCTTTTGAAAGTCTCCATTAAATCTGTTTTCCGGATGAATGTTTTGTAAATGTAGCTATAAAAACTTCCTACATTTCATACTGGTTCCACAAGCGTCAAAGGAAAATGGAAATGTTAGTGTTTGAATCACAAGATGATAAATGTTTTCTGACAAATCAATTCGCATCTTTAGTTGTCAATCCTTTCAAAAATCCAAACAGGTTGCAGTTTGCAGGTCCATTTCCACCACTACGGTTTCCAAAGTGTGCATGAAATGAAAGTAATGTGCAAATTGATCGTGTTTGCTTGCTCTTGTAAACTATTGTGGACATCTGGGACATTTCACTTCGGATTTGGCGACCTTGGAGTTACTGGCGGTAGTGGCGTGTAGCCTTATCTCATGGCCAACTTAATTCTTCGTTTGGTAAGTAGTAAGGTCACAAAATTTACAGAAATAATGTTCATGTTTCCGCTGATGATGAGAGAGGCTTTCCTTGATTGGATAGCTTTTTCTACAGTTTTCGAATTCTTACTGGAAATCTAATTGTTCGATTTTTACTACTGTAAGGCATGGCGCGGCAGATGAATCTTCGATTTTTTGTCGGATTTGAAGTTGGATGGTCGTCGTTTGAATGTATGGAATCTTCATCTTTGTTTCCGCTATTTTCATTATGGCATTGTTCGGATGGGGAGGGAGTGTCCATTTCTTTGTTCACACTTTTTGATTAGCTACCGGAGGAAGCTCTTGAATGTGTCTTGGAAAAGTTCTTATTCAAACATTTGGAACCTGTGCCATAATAGCAAGAGACATATATTTAAACTGATCGATGCTTTTATTAAATGTAATAATTATATTATTGGTTCTGTCAGATTATATTGCTTACAGACGTCAACTATTTGCTGCCGACAATCCAAAGCCTTCTCTATTTTTGCCTGCTTTATCGTCCCAATCAGCTCCTATTATCTGTCGTCATCATGCTGAGGCGGCAAATCCTCCTAGAAAATCTTCACTCTGGAGGTCACCTTTCCAGCATACTTCATAATATTATGGAGTTGGTCCAACTGCCACTTTAGTTTCAACTCCAGACTATCATACATTCGAGTGAGCTTACAAATCTCGTCCACTCCGTAGAAGCAGTCATCGCAAGTTGTACTACTGCTTGCCATGATCATTCTTGTGGTTTCCTGGAGCCAGAAAATTTTTCCGGTGATTGTTGCAATGGTGATGATATAATGGCACGGACAAGAAGATCTAATTTTATGAAATGTTGTCAGCTTTTCTTTCTTCTCAGATTATTCCTTTTGCTTTACCGCCTTGTAGCATATTAGGCAGTAGTAGTTTTTGGCGTCAGAATTGGCGTCACTCCGGACGATATTTCGCGTGTGTTGTTGAACTTCTATCTTCCCTCACAATAAAAGAATTCTTCCTATTTCTATACTCGTGCCAAAAAAGACCAGCAAAAATTGCTTCAAACAAAATATATAAGAAACAAAATGGAATTTGTTCATTTAACAAATAATTGTGCTATTATGGGAATGAGCAAAACTAACAAGTCGGAATCCAACCTAGCAAAATAATTGCGTGGACATGTGAACTGCTATGATTTTGATACCTGAACCAGCACATTTGATATTCAAGTCATTTTATATGCAAGTACATAGGTACATCAAAAATCTCATTAGTCGTAGTCACCAGTAAGTTCGAAGTTGCCATAAGAGCCCATGATAAAATTATATTCATATTTTACAAGTTGCAAGTTAAGTAAGCAAGAATGCACTGGAGTACAGATACATACTTACTTCTTTAAAGGAGGTATGCAAACATGTCTTCAGATGTAAAAAATATTTATCCAAGTAAAGCTATATGGGCAGGAGCACAAGTGCGCATACATTTTTCTGGTAGTAAGAAATTCTGTCATATGTAGACATGTAATCATGTAAACCAGCTACTCAAAAATATTATATGATAAACCTCATGACGAGCATTTTTATGGGAAGGTGAAGCATGTCAAAAGCCTATTATAGATTTTTGGGAGAGCTCCTAAGAAACCCTTTTTCAATTTTGGTTTTACACACTAAACTTTTTTTCTTTCTTTTTTAATTTGGGTTTTTGGAAGAAGCTTCTTTCTTTTCCTTGGTGAGTGACGACGACGAGGCATGACATTTTTTATTGTAGTTTCTCCGAACGTCTGGAATTGAGTCGGAACATGAGCCAATTGTGTCGTCATCATCATCATTCTCAGCGTCGAACTCGCAGCTAAAGATGTGGAATAATTTGTTTAATAAAAAATAAAAATTAATTTAATCAATAATCTCAAAAAACACTTAATCGGCTTGACTTTTTTCAATTATTCCTTCAACTTCCTTTCCTAATCTATCGACCCCCCAGTAATTTCCACTGTACACTCCAGCACCGCAGTGAACTAGTTATCCATCTTCATATGCACATTTACTGGCTCATCTTAAAGAACCCAGTTGTGCTCGTCGTTCACATGACCTTTCAAGGCCTCCAAAGTTGGAAACTGGTTGAAGCATTTGGAACATTTGAAAACTGTGGGGCGTTTGGACGGGGATGCCAACGCGCTGGTTTTGATGGAACCGGAAGGTAATGGGTTTTTGCTGTTGCTGCTAATGGCTGCGATTTCTTTTGCGCTTTTCTGGCCAGATGGGATTTTAGTCTCAGAAACAATTTACTTACAACCGTTTTCATTGACCGGATGTTGGCGTCTATTCGAGGAGATGGCTTGGAGACAGGTTTCCGGCGAATTTGCTTTTCTAGAGGACTCACTGGAGAAGGTACGTCATCAGTTAAAGATGACGCTGACACTTGGTCCAGCCATTGGCGAATGTTGCGATTCCGAATTGATATGGAGTCTACGTAAGCGCTACTCTGGGTCTGGGCATATGAATCGGGATTTCCTCCGGTTGGTTTTGTTGTTTCTTTCAACATTTGGCGACCTAGATTTAAAAAAATAGAAGATGTGTTTAATATTTTCAGTTTAATTAATTATTAAAATTTGAATGAATGAAACGACTTACAAATTTGAATAATTTTATCATATAGTCCACTATAGACTTCTCACCTTTTTCCCCGTGCAAGTTAGCCTGGAAATCTCTCAGTCTAGAAGAAATTTTACCCGCAGTCTTCTTCGCGTTAAAAAGCTTATCCAACTGCCACCGCAGTCTCCCGTACATTTTTCGAACAGTTAAGAGTACGTGTTCACAGCAAAGTAACAATCTACACAAATTCCAGTTTTATCGGGATCCCAGGCAGTCTGATGGCTTCCGGTTCGGAGGAATCTTCTTTTTTACGTTCCTCCTCATCCATCTTCTCGCCCTCCTTCTTTGTACCATTTAGCTTCTTCTTTTCTTGGTGGTGGGTGGCGGGTGGAGAAGTAGGTTATAAAACTTATCACCTTATAAGGTTCTTTGCAGTGCTCGGAGTGCTACTGTTCTTTAAACTTGTCAAGTCGGCGAAACTGTTGTTGGCGTTGTTGGAAGCTTCAGGTTGATTGCTTTTGATCGGCTTATAGCAAAATAGGCAAATAAACTTGCACAGTTTCGCTTTTTTAGCAGTTTTCTTCGCCATCTCGAACAACTGATGAAGAACTTGCTTTGATTTTCTGTAGCAGTAACAATAAATCCGAAGCATTAACTTTTAAAAATTAACTTTGGACAAAAATTAACAATCCCGTCAACAGTACGCGCCTAACCAACCCCAACTAAAATCCAATTTGACTCCATCAAGAAAAAATAATTATCTCTTCTGTTTTGTCACCAACCCCGCCAGACAATGAATGAACAAAACAGGAAATAATATACAGAAATCAATCCAATGCACCAATCCAGAATAGCATGCACATACACAGTAATAAAGCTTATTTTGTTGAGAAGAAGATGACTTGTCTGTGATGGTTGTGATTTTAATATGAGTAGGTATATATACAGGTTTATTTTGTGTTTTTACATGACAAAAATACTCATGGGCTTATAGCTTAAAACATTTATGAACAACAAGTCCACAAGTCAAGAAGTGATTGTGATTATAGGATCGGGTACTTAAGAAACCATAAGATGCTAAGAAAGATGTGAGCTGTGAACTGTGCATGCATGACTTTCATGAGCATAAAATGTGTAATGTATTTGTTTTCCTTCACGAAATTCAATGCTCTTTCCAGCCGGTCAAATCTTCATGTTTGGTTGGTACGTGGTAAAACGTTACTATATTTAGTGGCAAGAAAGGCTTTTGCCATGAAAAAATCCAATATTCATTTTCCATACCCGATCCTTTCTATATTATACTATGACTCATCTCCGCAACAAACTACGTAACTAGTTGCTATTTTTCTGACAATATATAATGACAATATTAAGAAGTATTTAAAGTTTAAAGTATCAATAGAAAATTATCTTAACTGATTACAAGCATTGCAAAAATTAAATTAAATGGCAATGTGAATATAAATACCCACAGTGCCAATAAGTTACCTGGTGAATGCTGAACTGAATTAATATAATTAACCTGTAATCCATTTAGTCCTGCCTGATTTTGTTCGTCTGGAAGGGGCAATGCGATACTAAATATTTGGAGCATAATATGCCATGTCATCAGTAAAATATAATTGTGTACCTTAAATATTATTATGCTGTCCATCTTTTTTTCTTCATTGTAGACGTCTTATTTTTTAAATGTAGACATTTTGTCGACTATAAATATTGTACATATGCGTATATATAGTCAGTGTTCGGAAAAAAATATTGGGTAAGCATATGAGACTTCCTCAGTGTCTAAGGAATGATTTTTTCATTAAAGGTTTGTGGAGAGATCCACGTTATGATGCACGAGCCGATAATTTCAAGATGTGTAATAATTAAGTAATATTCCGCTCCATAACCATTTATTTTCTTAAATTTTCCCACAGTCAATGGAGCACCGTATAATTTTATTCGTTGTTACCAATTTAAAGTAATTTAAACTACCTATGTATTAAAATTACTGTACGAACGAACTTGACTTTTGAAGTTTGTACAGTGTAGTAAAATGCTTTACCTTTTAACCCAACCAATTCACAATTATACATTTTTGGCTTTAATGATATATTATAGCTACCTCCGTTGGGGTGCGTGCGTGTGCTATGGATTTAAATAAATAATAATTGTTGATTTATGGAACACAAAAACCATTTTCTTTGTAAACTGCCGAAACATTCACAGGGAATTTTGTTTTTTTTTCGCAGGAAACTTGTCCAGAGAGTTCAACACGAACAACTAATATACCTACCAGCGACTTTATAATTTGAGAACGCACACACAACGACTACAGGACACTTTTTAATTGTATGTTTGCTTTGCAAGATCTCTGGAATATGTTAGTTAAATTGCATAATGATAATAGTTGATGTTGATGTAGTTTGTTGAAGCTCGCACACGTCCTGAAGATTCTATTCATTCCACTGCTGGCGTTCTTGCATGGCGCAGTTCCCCTCAAGAAGCCACATGCAAGATTACCAGACGATTGAACACGTAAAAAAGAAGCTGCTTAAAAAAGAAAACTAAAACTTCTTGGGTTTGGTTCCCGAATTACTATATTTTCTGCATTATTTCCAAACTTATTATTTTAACAATGCAATTCGAAATGTCCGACGCTGTTTTTCAATCCTACGCATATTTTTCCGGGATTCTTGTGGTTAAAATGCTCTTAATGTCGTTGTTAACGAGATGGATGCGATTTTTAAAAAAGCTAAAATTTTTTTAAATACATTTAAAAAAATGAATATTATGAGGGGAATTTTACAGTATTCCTTTTTTTAATTATTTAGACTTTCGCTAATCCAGAAGACATGCAAATTTTCAACTGGGTAATTAGCGTGATTGCTTTCTTTATCCCGGTTTATAATATTTCTACAGACAAAATTAAAAGTAAGGTGAGCTATGCAGACCCGGAAGTGGAAAGGGTTCGAAGGTACAAAAATAACTGGGGCATTTTAACACATTCGCAATTGGTAAATAAATTTTAACTTCAATAATGTTGGTAATTCCTCCGCAGAGTACACCTGAATGACCTTGAAAATATCGTCCCATTTTTTACAATTGGTTTGCTCTACTGTTTCACGAATCCGGACTTTGCCAATCTACTTTTCAAATTTTTTACCTGTGCCAGGATTCACCACACATTTGTATACGCTGTTATTGTACTTCCGCAGCCTGCCCGAAGTCATGGCAGCTCAAGTGATAATATATTTTTTCCTGAGGGCAAACAAAATAATTATGAAACTATATAAATTTTGTTTTATTTTAAGCCAAATTGAGACAATAAGAAAAATGACATTTGATATGATGACAAAAGACAAGTTAAATTTTGTTGAAATAAATGAATTTAGATTTTCAAGATTATTTTAGCATCTTTTGTAACCATTTATAAGAAATACAGCAATATCCTGCGTTTTCAACGACCCCAGCCCCATCCATATCCCCACCAACGGGCGTCTCGCCTCTCATTTTCCATGGGGATCCCACGTGCTTGCATCATCGGCCCGGCGGCAATCGCAGAGGCGACCACCAACAAAAAGACGAAAAATAACTGCAAATTTTATTCAAAAAATAAAATAAACAACAAATTCCATATAATCCGTTACTACAAATATGAAAAAACAGTGCTTACCGTAACAAGCTGCATGTTGAACTTTCAACTTTCTTCGAATTTTCAAAGCAAAAAATTACTTCAGCTTACGATTTCTCAGTGATTTCCTATTCTTTTTAAGTTGATTAGAGATTAACTTCAAATCTAACGATCATCATCGACTGCATCCTTTTTATATGCATATTACACTCCACACACCACTAATTAGGTGCATATGTCAATTGTGTCATTATGGACGAACGTGGACAGGTAAAATAACAAATTACTAATTGACTTGGGTGCTCGCAGCGCAGCACACTCCTAAGTACTAGAATATGCACCACAAAGAAATGCAGCCTATTTTAATGACATTTTGACATTGAACAAAATTCTGGTGAAAAATATTCCACAAAAAAACTTAAATACGAAAGGAAAGATTTGGGGCTCGCAAACTTTCCGCAGTATTTTTTAAACCTAATATGCCTCAACTTCTACAGTTCCACAGCCTGTGTCCCATTTTAAGATTTTTATACTGCCTTTCCAGAAATAACCCCACCCAACAAACCACTAAACCGATTCCCCACAAGTAAACAACATTCCCCATTTTCCCATCCAGCGTCATCGCCGTTTCCAAATCAGTCTGGGTATCCAGCTCATTAATTACCTTGACCGGGCTCTGAACCATGCTCCGGTCTTGCACCCTCGCTGAAAAAGACAATCCATAATATTCATTAATCCAGAGTTTGTATATCCCCGTGTCAAAGAGCCACTGAAACTTTCTCGCCACGTTTCCATTTGCTGGTGGTAAAAAGCCGAAATACATGTAGCCCGAGGGAACCAAAGACTTGCCGATGAAACAGTATCTTCCTTTTAATTTTTTATCCCGAATTTTGTCCGTTGCCCTGGTAACAGCCAATATTGCAACTGGCCAACCAGCCGCAAATGCTTTCCGCTCTTGAAATGCGAGGATGTCAAGGTAACTTCCGTTTACCTTCGCGTTGTCAATTAAGTCGTATAAGGAGGTTATCTTGAGAGCTTTAATGGTCGCGTTTAGCATATCCTTCCAACTTTGAAATTCGTAAACTAGTGAA
>JAQIWO010000759.1:0-12429 GCA_034695405.1 Entomobrya muscorum | reverse complement strand
TGTTACAATTCTCCCCTTTTTCTCGCGCAAAAGATACATATGGTTATAATGAGTTTCCTTACGACAACGACGCCCGACAACGTGGCAGTATTCATTCATCGTCCTCAAATTCCATATGTGTGTATGTCTCCGCTATTAGATGATATTATAGTGGGTAGAGTATAAAATAAGCGTACATACTATTGTAAAGGAGAATAACCAGTCAATATATAAGCAGCTCACTCCAAAAGTAAAAACGAGACAAGAAAGAAAATGCTACTAAATTGGCAATAAAGATGATCCCCAAATAATAATAATAATAATAATAATATGAACATATTGTGTTTTCAACCTAAAGTTCATGACACGGCCACAACGCATAGCTAAAATAAAATGTATTATTATGGTTTTCATTTTGGAACAAAAACTTTAGCAAAACATGTTTCCTCCTTTTCGGATTTTTATTTTCTATGATATTGCAGTTCTAATATGTGTGGAAACATTTGATACCACATCGCGTATACGCACATGGCTTGAATTATGTATATTGGCCCAGAGACCGGAAGTGCACACACCCATTCCAAAGACCTATTATGTAGAAGAAAGGAAGGAACTATAAAGTATAAACTGTGCAGTCATGTTGTGCATGATGTTTTGTGTAAGTAGTGCCATACATTTTCATTAGTTCAATCAAGTCCGGATTCTTTTTTGCTATTACTATTCCATTTCTAAACGCACAAAAGATATTTCGTATGGGCATTCTGTGGCTGCTTTACCCTACAATATAATGTCGACTGAGATTGAAGGAGTTGCAGCGTAATGTAAAACCCTTTTCGTATTTGACAACAACAAATGAATGCTACTTTACTTCGGATGGAGCTGTTGTGTAGCTGCTGTAATGATGACAGTAATGATAATGGGAATAATTATAAAAACTCTATCGGGGCAACTTGATAATACAAAATAGTAAATTGATGAAAACTCAAAATAACCTTGTTTTTAAGTTTTTCTAACCTTACTAATAAGTTGGTGACTACAGCTAGCATAAAGAGAATACACGACAAATATCCATTCTAAAATATTGATATGTTCAAAATAAATTGTAGCGTGGCACGTTGTTTGCACACAATATTCACTCTATATTAGTTGATGTGTACATTAGCCATAGCATAATTTCTCCCAAGTAGCTAATTCTTGCTTAAACATTCTCGAAAAAATCTTTTCTCTATTTTTTGTTGAAGCATTTAGCATACAATATGAAACCAAACTTTGTAAATTCACGTACTAAAACTACTGGGAAAGTGATGCAGATCTTTCATGATTATTTAAAATTGCTAATACACATAAGGTTTTAATTATTGTCCATATCCACATGATTTAAATAAACAGTAGTATTTGTGGAGAAGGTACATTGAACAACAACCACTATTTTTATTAAATCGGTTAACACTTTCAATTTGGACACTTACTGTTTCTTTAAAAATCGAATAACACATAAATTAAATTTTATGCAATTTAAACGGTAATTCATTAGAAGTAAAAAGTACAAGCCCAATCCGACTAGCCCAATTTTCACCACTGGAAAACATAATTAATGAGGTTTAACAAAAGCTAGAACTTTACCTACTTTACCAACTTGATTGGCTAGAAAGCTGCATTTTATTACAATTATATAATTTTTATTTGTCAGCAGCAATAAATTGGAACTGTGTGAATACAATGAGAACTACCAGGTATTTCCATACAAAAAGATGGAGAGCTAGGAAGAAATTTGTTGTTACTGTATTATATGCGTTTACCTTTACGCGTGACAAATTTGTTTCCTGCATGGACTTTTATATTTTCTTAGTTTGTAGTTAAGTGTTATTGCTCTTTTAGAAATAAACATAGTATTGTACTTATGTTTATGAAAAAGAAAGGAAATTGGAAATACTGTGTTCCTTACTTTACAACTACAAGCAACACTTTATTGCATGTGTACAATGCACTTGTTTTTACAGTAAAACAAGTTTCCTCTTCCTCTATCCAGCAATTTCCTGTTTTTGTTGTTGCCTTAAGTAAAAAAGATCATTTTTAATCTTCTCCGTGGCAATGCAATGTACCTACATTTAAAATTCTGTCTACTAAATAAACAGTAGTTTCTCTCACAAGAAAGCTTCATATGTTTGCGTTTGTAAGGTTCCATTTCCTCACAAATATTACAACCATATTACGGAATGAAGTTTCATAAAAAAAGGAACGTAAGAATTATGTTTGTATTTGTTCAGAAGGGACATAGATAAAGGAA
This sequence comes from Entomobrya muscorum, assembly GCA_034695405.1. Taxonomy (NCBI): domain Eukaryota; kingdom Metazoa; phylum Arthropoda; class Collembola; order Entomobryomorpha; family Entomobryidae; genus Entomobrya; species Entomobrya muscorum. The sequence continues at coordinate 10,163 of JAQIWO010000759.1, read as the reverse complement.
GACAAACTAATATACTATCTTTTATTTCATTACGCTAAAAAATCTTTTAACTCTTACATCTTATTCAAAGGCTCGTACAATGTTTTATTTCTTAGTTTCGTGATATATTTTGCTAGAAATGAAGGTTGCCTCCAAGAACTCATGTGAAACATACCCCCTTCAAAACATTTTGTGCAGTCTCACAGCAGGAATTCATGAAAAGTCTGAAAACTTTGAAATATTTTTTACTCTTTTAACCTAAAACACTGTAATTTTCCTGTCAATGAAATTCGCTGTGTACATCTGGAAAAATACAGCAAGCTTGTAGACATCCGTTTCCCATTCAACTATACTCAACCATTCCATCTGATAATACAAGAAGACACATTTCAAATCCGACAGTTTTATTACTTTGCCATGCACCCTATTTATATTCATGTCAACCAAAATAATGAGTCAAATCGGGGCAAAATATTTAATTTAGAAAATTAATTTTCACTATAAGCCCGATATTATTCAGCGTTCAAGTTAATCCTGTATTCTATTTCTACAGGAACAACGCATCATATTCAATATTAAATCATAAGCAATGGTTACTTGAATAATCAGTATCAAGACACCGGAAATTTTGATACGAACTTTATTACGAAACTTGACCCAGTTGCTTGGCATAAGCGGGTTTGTAGAATTCCAGCTCGAAAAAGTATTAACGTCCTTGTGACTACCGTATATCAAGGTTACTATCATGTGTACAAACACTATTTATATGGAAGGGAAGTAATGTCTTCAAGCTTGCTTGCTTCTCATCACAACATGTCATATATGCTTGTCTGCATTGGAAACGTATGGGCCTTTGCCAACCCTAATGCACAATACATTATCAATGCATGAGTGGTTGAGACAGAGCATGCATAAAACAACATTTTCATATGATGGGATATTATACCTAACGTACATAATAAACAGATCAAACTTAGCCTAACAATAACGTTTTGATACGACCAATACACACAACAAATACATGTAGTTTTACATACTATTCGTTTTTCCTACAAACAAAAGCGTGATCGTCGTCACACAATATTCCTTCTTGATTGAACATTCTCGAATCTCCTATTCCACGCTGTCTGCGTTTGCCAACAAAGGGGATTTATTTGGCTTTCCATGAGAGGTTCATTTCAAGTGGACCATGGCGTGTACAAGCACGACATATAACATGGTATTGTATTGTAACAGTCATCCTCACTCGCATTTTCTCTCTATTGTGAGCAGGACTTCATACAGAGCACTAGCATTTCAATATATACTAGCGCAGAATTGAACTTTCCATTCAAAAAATATAATTCCAGCAAAAAACACGCAATTAAATTTACTGAAAAGACTTTTTTCATTAGGCAATAGTGCCCTTATAACCGACAAAAGGTATAAGCAACGTCGAGTGAGAGTGAGTGTTTCCTTTAAAAAATGTAATGGTGAATGGGAGCAATAAAATGTAAAAAGTACTTGGGTTTATTTCCCTTATATCCTGTATAATTATCTATTAAGTTCTTTGCCTGTTTATTGAAGTCCCCTTGCCTGTTATCTTCAAGGAATTATATGTTCCTAATCTAGTGAAGTTTATTACATAATAAGTGTGAACAGTTAACAGTAGTGCTTTAAGTTTTGTAATTGATCATTATCAATAGTCTTTCTAGTTGTGGGAACCACTGTACATTTGAAGCTGGATTCACTACTGTGCTGAAGTCGTATAAGTTCTGCAGCAATATTTAACTCAGGTAAAATGTCTTACTTTCTTTGCAGTGGGACTTTAAACTTGGTACAGACTAACTTGTAATTTTTGACTGTGAGATAGTTACGAAATTAATGTAAAAATAGGTTGACCACTTTGTGGTCGTCAAAGTTTTAGTTGGACATGGAATGATTGACATGGGCAGGCTGCAGAGTTACCTAAAAATGACATTTTATTTTATTAAATCAGCAGTGATTTTAACAATTCCATGGACAAAGGTTTTCAGTGCTTGTAAAACAGCCGAGCCAAATCATTTCGTGACGTGCGACATGTAAGCATACAATGTATAAATCTTCCCACACTGTACACGTTTTAACCATACAACGCATTCAATCAAGCACACTACTGTTTTACTATCAACTATGGTCAATAGTCAAGTGATCAAGTTGATAGCTGTAACATATAAATTTTAAAATGTATACCTGAGCTTTCAATGATTTAATTGTTAAAACAAGGATTTAATATTTTTCCAGATAACTATTTCCGATTTTACCCTGAGTGAATTCAAGACCTACATTGATCAAAATGTATACACTGAGATCTCGAATGAACCCACCTCCAAGAATATTGCGGAATGCAAGGACCCCCAACAAAATTCTCAAAGTGTACAGAACTTCCAAACAACGGGACCTCGGTGAAACCAACCGACCCTTCCCAAATGCTGGATCCAGTGGAATCCGGAAGGAAGATGGAATCAAAGCAATTATTGGATCACCGTTCAAAGGCTATTCGTTTAGAGACTTGGAAAAAAACAAAAAAGTTTCCGAACGCAAGATGCGCATTTCGACAATGATTGGTCAACTGGAAGCACGAGATCGAACGACTGGAAACGCTAAAGTAATGGCATGGAAGAAATTGTTAAAAATGAAGCACTTCGTAATATTTCCATCTGGGAGGAAAGCTATCGAAGCAAATAAAAAGCTAGAGAAGAAAACGAAGTACTCGACGCATATTCTGGAATCGGAGAGACCTGGACCTGTAACCCAAAGTCAGCGTCGCCAAGGACAAATTACTCCAAGTCTGGACGCATCCAGAACACAAATTCAGGCACTGGTTTTATCCAATGGTGGGGGCAGTGGTTCAAAAAAAGCTACAACAGTGAATGAAGACACAAGTTTGGGTTTCCAAAAGGAATCTTTGCAGGTCCAAAAGAAAGTCAAGACTTCTGTGAAAACTATTCCTCCTGGGCGGAAGATGACACAGCTGATGATCTCAAACAAGTATGTTGAATAATCCACTACAATTAAACGTTTGAAATGGGAAAGTATTTTAAAATAACGCACATTATATGATATTCGTGTTGATCTTCACAACAGGAAAAAGAAAGACTTGAATGTTAAGCATCATGACCGTGGATTATCCAATGCCTCTGAGGATGGGATGTCACATTCTGACCCAAGTTCAGAGAAAGAGATTGAGGTAATCATTATTTTTTAAATGATGTACTCTTGTGTTGAAATTCCAAAAAGAAATCTGTAAATATTAAGTTTTTTAAATTTTTAATTAAATGCTATCTTTCTTTACAGATCGGAAAACTCAACCTGACCATCACCACTGAAGCTGAAAAACCAACTATTCAAGACCAAGTTGTCGATGTCAATGGATATAAGGTTACTGGCGCTTCCATTCAAGTTCAAAAGATGACTCAAGGAACTAATCCAGACTGGGGGAATATTAATTCGTCCCAGGGGAAGAATAATCCCGTCCGGAATCCTGCCCATATTCTTACTGATTTCGTTGCGGAAGAATCTGAAACTAAGAAAAAATTTGCTACCGCCGCCACCGACCAAGGTTTTCCATCCCGTTCAAAAAGATCTTCAACTTGGTCAGCCCTGCGATCAAACTTACGCAATCCTCGCTCATTGACTGATCTGATGAAATCGCAGTTGCCTCCTGAGGATTACTGGAATTACAAACCTGAGGTTCTTCGTGACTCCCAAACTAAGCCAAGTTCTACGCCAATGCCACCGGATATCAATCAACTTGGAACGTGGAAAATGGATGCTCCTTCTTTTGCCAGTCTTCATGATCAAAATAGCCATTCATCTCTAAGCAAGGTTATTCCCGTTGGTTCTATTATAGGAACCTCGACTCCAAAGCAGAAAAGTATTTATCCAGAGACAATTGAAATCAGACACCAAGAATCTCTCCAGCGAGTAGCAGCATCCCCTTTTGAAATTCCAAATCAGGCGTTGGACGTCTCTCCAGAAGACGATTCACATCCTGCTGAAAGGCCAAAAGTCATGGAGATCACGACTTCGGAAGGAATGTTTAAGGTTTCACGAGACTCCAATGGACATTTCGAACTGATTATGGTGTCCAATGAAGATGGGAAATCAGAAGATAACCCTATCATAATTGACTGATGTAGACAAGAAGACTGATTCAGAATTTAGTGCATTTACAAACTATTATGAATTTAAGTAACCCTTTTAATATCTTACTATGTATATCTGAGAAGAGCTTGACGCTTCCATTTCCCAATCGGCAAAGGTCATCTGGATGAAATCGTATGATATAAACTATGGAAACTAATGCGACACATCCTATCCGGTAGAGAATTGTAGAATAATAGATATCTTTGTTGTGGTCTTTAGAATATTTATATAAAATTAGTATTGATTGTACTTCCCAAACAATTCCCAGAATAAAGTTGACACGCAGATGTGTATTGCTTGGAGTTTCGTTGTTTTGTAGAAGATACGAGATTCTTCATCAAATATTATATTGCAAACACCAAATTTACAAGCTAGTCTTGCACTGCCATGATCATTTATAGTCCGTTAGAAAACATTTTAAAATTAAAATCGATTTACAAATTACGAAAAATAACGTTGCTTCATTAAGTAAGCTTTCTATAGAAATGAATATCAAAAATATCTATACACCCACACGCTTGAAGATTAACTCTTGACCGTGAGCCTTTCCGTTAGTTATAGATTCAAACAAGTCGGAATTAAATTCATTTGCTTTTAGGTTTTTACTCTGTTATGATATAGTACATTCCTTCTTATTAGTACTGAACGGAAGTGAAAGGATTGATAGGTTTAATGAATTTTTTAATGATTGCAGAACAATATTTAGCGTTTCAAATTAATAGGTGAGTCTAATCTTTTCAGTTCCGTTGCTCGAGAACGCCTTAAACTATGGTGAAGTCATCAATTATATTCCCAGTTATTTGAAAAGTTTCTAATAAATTTTGAAAACAGCTACTTAACAGACAATTGAAGACATTAATGTGCAATTAGGCCTTGGATTTATGTATCAGTTTGAATTTCATGTGATAAAGTTGAAAACATTTGGATTCTTAATGGTATACCATTGTGAATGAAAAAAACTTGTACGACAAAAACTAATTATGTAGATATTTTTTATTCGGTATTCAATGTTTCTGTGGATATGTCATACGTGTAATTACCGAACTCTTACGTATTGAGTACTTCCAACGCATTAACAACTTGAGAGTTGCAGCCTGTAATAAAAAAATAAAATGAAATGTAAATAAACTAGCTTGTAAAAAATTTGGTATTTTCTCTGTAACTCCTAGCTGAACCTTAGATAATTATTTTTGTAGTCATTTAATTCATTATATTTTTTGGGGAAGCTGAGATGATAGCTAATTATCCACAGGTGTGTGTGAGATGATCTTAAAATAATAAATTTTAAAAGAAGTTCTCGGATACACAAACTTTCTCATTTTTCTGAAACTTGCATTGTGAAATTGAAATGCACAAAAACCATTTTTACGAAAATTACTACTTGTGATGCATTTACTAATAAGCTGGAAATTTTACGAAAAGACTTAATTTCAGTAGCATATTCATTAATTTAATGGATATCAGTTTTATGGGGGACGAGGAGAAACAGTGAAGAAAAATCCAAGTATTTAGTGTAATATCAAAATCACAGTGAAACCTGCGACAGCTAAACATTTTCTGCTTAATTCCACCAATTTCGTTTCCATGACACTACATAAATTAAACAAATGGCAAGGTGCACGGTGCACCAAAATATTCATCATTTCAAGAAAATAGTATTATTTTTTTTAAATCATAACAGTTACCTTGAAAATATATGGAGCATGCACCATACCTACCCAATTCCACACTCCTCATCTTTCATTGTTGCCTTTATTGCAAAAAATCCAAATTTCTATAGGAAAAATGAATGGGTAAGTCTACATACAATACAACACAAAGGTAAACAAAGTTACATCTAAAAGTGAGGTTTGCATCTTTATGCACATGAAGCAGACAGTAGAGTAGTCCCATTGTTAAATGATTTAGTCAAGATGATTTACTCAGAAATTACCTATGAAAATATTTAAATAAAGAAGGAGCGTTGTTTTTTTAAAGTTTCATTAACTTTACTAGATTCAAGCAGCCTTATCTCCAGAAATGTGAATGGGGGTTTTACGAGGCTTCACAACAACGTTTGTTTTTACTGCTCAGGTACCAAATAGTAATGCAACTTATGTACGTGTAATATAGGTATGTCATTCACCTATTAATGTGTCTAAACTCCATTTCATTTACAAAACTATTAACGTTTCCCATTCTACTGGTTTGTAATAAATAGACGCCCAATAGGAGGAAATAGGGTTTCCTCAGTATTTCATTGGGGATTAGGATAAAGCCAGTAGAGCTGCTTTAAAAAATGTTTTGTTTTCAGGTTTACCAGTTGTCAGACAGTAGCAAAAAATTGTTTGTTGCTAAACTGTGCAAGAGATTGAGAGTTTAGTTTTTAGTAGCCAGTAGTTGCGACAAATATTATAAATTAAAAAGTTTAGAACTATCACAACTCGATCCACATTTTTTCATTCAGTTTGACATTCATTTTTACTTAATCTAGCTATTGCACATCGAGTGTGCATATAATCTTTTTTTAATTTCTCGGCTACAGTAAACCTAGCAAAGTTTTTAAATAAAAGTGTTTCTTTTGGTACGTCTTTTTGTTTGTTGGCTTTGCCCTTGTGATTTTCATGGGATCACATATAACGCTTCATATATGAAAAATATTACTGGGTGTAAGGCAGTTGGACCACTTGATTTCAGTCAAGTAGGTACACTGTTGACTGGTATGTAATTTGCTTTCAAAGAGTCACCGCATTTTTTTCTACATAACATTCAACTTTTTTTTATTAATATACCAGATCTCTAGCAGATTTTAAAGCAAAATAACAGGATTAAAAAAATTACTATTGAATTTATATTTTTTTAGATAAGGATGCTGTCTTGGTTCCCTTGTCGGAAATCTTGCCAGGAAAGCCAATCCTTCTTCCTTAGGACGACTCACACCTGGTAAATTACATTTGGAGGAATTAGCTCATTTTATCTCCTTCCGATAATGTTTAAAAGGTACAAGATTCTGATCTAGAACATTCCAATGGACAGGGTCAGTATATTCGACAATAACTGAAAAACATGGTAAGTTAAATAAATCTTGCCAATAAACTTACATTAGTAAATTTATATGGGAGGAATGGCTTATCTTTATTGCTTGCTTACCTCAGTCAAATGGATTTTTTGTGGAATGAGGCGGCCTAGGTGGAGAAACGCGTTCCAATACTTTGTTATGGAAAAGAACCTGAATTGGACGGGCTTGCTTGTGGAAGCAGATCCAATCAATTTTGATCGACTCAACCAGAAAAACCAGAAAGCTTGGATTTCCGATACGCGTTCGTCCGTGAAGCCACTTTCACACACTGTAAGTTCCTATAACCTTTATACACCTGTAAAAATACGTTTCTCTCATTAAAAGTTTGAAAGAATATAAGATTCAAACCATTATTTTGTTTTCATTTGCACAGGCAACCTTTTCGCAAGCCTTTAGCATGAGAAAAATTGTGGGCACAAAAGAAACTGGAAGCCCTGAAAAGCAGAACCAATGATGTCCAGTGCGTCCCCATTTTTTCTTTGTTGACCGCAATCAATGTGACCACTGTCGATTATTTCAGCTTGAACGTTGAGGGTGCTGAGCTTTTGGTGCTAAAACCATTCCATTTGATAGAGTTTATATTCGAGTAAGTTATACATGTATTTTGATCTACATTATTCTTGACGGCATTTTTTGTAATTGTAAATGAAAGTAAAATTAATTTTTTTTACATTTTGTATCCTCCAGACTCAATCGGTGGAAATAAAAAATACTGTGGAGGTAGAAACTGAGGTGCTCGACTTTATCAAATCTAAAGGCTACAGAATGGATGGGAAGGTGGTTGCGGAAGGAAATAACAAGTATTCACTCGAGTTTATGTTTGTACACAAGGATGCCAAAATTTAAATTTAACCAATTAAATTAAATGATATTTTATTCAAAGATTTTCTGTACATTTTGTCTCTCATTTACTATTGCCATTGCCTGACATTAATTAAGTAAATTACTATTGCATTATGATCAGTTAACGAATATGTTTATAATTACTGCTTGTATTTATGTACAGTTAATTTTTTTAATTAATAAATAGACGTATATTACTTATTAGACAACACGAAACAAAAATCATCTATTTTGTTTTCATTATTATACATAAGCAATTTAAAATAAATATTGTCAGTGATTTAAACGAAATCGACAAACTCGTTACTGGTTTATCCGTTTCTAGATGAGCCGACAAGAAATTATTTCAGTAACTACACAAATTTGTAGTCAACTTTTGAAAATTAAATGAATGAAAACTACTTTACGCATAAAGCTAAGCTCGAAAGCAGGTATACGGAATCTTCCCCTTCTTTTTACCAAAATAAACATTTCGGTTAACGCACATTTAAGTTTATTGGTTTGCATTTGAAATGCGGTCAATCGCACTGAAGTTCTCAATTTGGCACCTTTAGGTGTTTATTGGACTTGCAAATCTGAATCTCCAATGCATCAAAATTACCTCGTCAAATGAACGGTTTATGTATCACAAAAACACAGCTACTGAGCTGCAGCAGACGGGTATGTAATGTGACCGTAAAATCTGCCCACCTAAAAACTATCCAAGTTTTTTGTTACTCATTCCATTTAAATTAGGAGCAAAATATTTAATGCTGAAATTATTTATTTTTGCATTTTTAGATGATATGTCTGTTGTGCCAGTCACCATCTCAGAAATGATGTCCGGAAAGCCGATCATTCTTCCTCAAGTTGATCAACGAATATAAACTACGCTTGGACGAAGAAGCTTATCCAGCCCACATCCGTGGATTAGGGCAAGCAAAGAATCAATTTGTCTGAAAATTTACCAGCTTGTTGCTTTGCTAAAATCATAGTTTAATTTTAACTCCTCACATTTAACCAGGATAATTACTTCCATTTCAGCCAAGTTGCTTCGAGAACTAAAGGATCCAAAGTAAGTATAGGACAAGTTTCATAATATTTGGGATGATCTTGAAGAAAGTCATTGACGAAAGAAACTCATTTCTTAGCAGGAGTTCCTCTAGATTATCATGCAGCGTCATGAACAATTAGTTTCTTCAGTGACCCAGCGTCAACTGTGAGAATATTAAGAAATTGTTGGTCTTTGTTAAGACCTCCCACGGTAGTTTGGTAAAACTGATTTCAATGTATTTTTATATGGTGATTCTTTCGGCAGAAACTATGTTTCAAAATTTTTATTACATTTTCAAAATATCAGCAAAAAACGTGTTTTCCAAGTAGTTAATTGGCTGTATCTTCCTTGTAAATTTGAATTTTGAAATTTTCGCTAATACTTATCTGGGGAATTATTTAGCTTTCGATTGATACCTGGGGACCAACATCGGCTGGTAAACGGCGACACAGTACTTTTTGCGAAATATTTTGTCGACAAGGTCGTTTTCTTACCCCGGGGTACGGCCCTGGACCAAATCAGGGTAGCTTCGAGGACCACCCCGGCAGGGTCAATCAATGGTGCAAATACCATTTTTGGGCTCTATTTGGAATTTTGGCTGATCGACAATAGTCCTGATAACCCTTAAACAATAAAAATATGTTTGCTGAAAAACTCATAGCAAATTAGAGTACAACATAATATTTTCATACTAGCATCAATCGTTCAAATCCTTCAAGTTTTGGAGCATCTATTTTTATTGGCCTTTTGAAAAGCCAAATTTAATCATGAACCCAATTTATTAATTATTGGAACTCAAATAAGTTTCTTTTCTTTCAGTTTCAAGTTTTCAAGAGATACTCCAATGCTCGACATTTAACTGTTCATGGATTTCGTGAGTGATAAGTGAGCGTTAATGCAAAAAACAATAACATCAGAATGTTAACCAGTATACATCGCTTAACAAAACTGACATTTTATGCATAAGATTTTGCTTTGACAGCGCAACACTTGACGGCTCTCTTAGCTACACTATTGGCTATAAGCTGATTCAGCAGCTTGGTAGACCCGAGCGTTACCGGCCCTTTACCCCCGATCCTTCTT
>JAQIWO010000758.1:0-12441 GCA_034695405.1 Entomobrya muscorum | reverse complement strand
TGTTGTGTATTTTCATGGATGCATTTGTGCATCGGCCAAGCCATAAGCTACTAATATTTTAGTAGCAATAATAGAGAATATTTATTGAAATGCATGGTGGTTACGTTCTTCCAATGATTACATGGCACTAAACTGCTCTGAGTACATATTTTTGATTCACCTCAAGAAAAATATCCTGTTTACTATCTCATACGTGAAATGCATAGTACAATGCATCACTGCCATAATTTTGGGGAATAAAAAATATAAATAAGACTGAAATGACATTTGAGTGCATTGCAAACAAAAAGTTAGTGACATTCTTTACCATAATTATATGCTGTAAATTATACACCACGTAACACGCATCCTGAGAATATACTGAGCAGAGTTTTAGGATCGTTGATATCTCAGTCACTGCATGGAAGAACTGAATAAATTTAGAATGAAATTTTTGTTTCTTTACAATACTACAAATGTGTATGCTCAGTTGTCCATATACGCATACATAAACCGTGGTGATGAATAACTTGCTGTGCTTTTAGTTATACTGCATTACAAGTTTAGACAAAAGGGTACACATACATACATTACATTGCAAGATTCCAGGCTGCTGATTGTAAACACAACAAAAAAGTGGCTGCAGTACATTTTTTTATAAAGGAAACACACTTGTTCTTTTAAACAACAGATGAAAAGACTTATTATAACAGTTGTGTGCAAGCAACAAAATAAAATATTTTGTCGTTTTAATTGATTTTTTGGGCAACTTTAAATCTGAACTACAAACAAAAAACAACTTAGATTTTTCTGGATCAAAAAAAATTATAGAAAAACTGTTAAAATGGAAGCGAAGAAAAGGACGAATAGTTATCTAAAACAACACGAGTGTTTATTTTGTGCTAAATGTTTCTCCGCTTTCCAAAACTTGCAAATGCACATCAACATTCACACTGGAGAACGGCCATTTCAATGTGAAAAGTGCATTGAAAGCTTTCCAGATCGACGATACCTTTGGAATCACCGACGCATAGTCCATGAAGGCAGGCTAAATAAATGTGTCAAATGTGAGTACGTCAGCAAGTACCCGGAAAATCTGAGAAGACATTTGAAGACCTGCCGTGGCAAAGAAAATGGAGATGACTGTACAAAAATGAATCTAAAAAAGCGATGTACCAAAATTTCCAACAAAACAAAAAATCCGAAATTCTTCAAAAAAGTTAGAGTTGCTCCACCGGAAGCGGATGGCACGCCTGCTGAAAGTATGCTGGTTACTAGTTCCATTCGAATCGCGGACAATAAAGTTTTGACTCCGAGCAAATCCTCGGTCACAGTTAAAGACAAACAGGGCAAGTCGCCTCATAAGATTTTTTATCCTATCGATAATTTGGAAAGTGGCACTTAGATAAAATATGAAGTAAAGATAAGCACGAACGCCCCCAACAACTTAAAACATGAAAACATAAGAATGTCGGAGACAAAAGACAAAATAGTGGATACAATGTGGCGAATAGAAGCCCGAAACCCCATCACAGATTTCGAAAAGACAAAAGAAGAAAATCCGTCTAAATATTCCACTCTCTCCCATTTTGAGGTTTCGACTCAAGCTAAAAATAGAGATCATGGGGCTAGTTACTTGGATAACAAAGAAGACGGACCGGAAACTGTGGGCTGCAATATTCCACCTCAAGTTGACTTTGTGCTTCTTCCAAATGATGACCCACGCACGATCCTTGCGGCTAGAATGTATCCACTAGTTGAAGCGAATGGTCTCACTGATCATCCATTAAATCTATTTTTCAGTGTCGGTGGCCAAGTGACCATTCCCATTCTTAGCCTACCGTATCTTCGAGCTCTTGCGTCGCCTCCGTCGTCAGAAGAGTCGTACTCTGAAAGTGACTCTCAATGTGATGACAAGTAGGTATGTACTAAAAGACATCGATAACCATAAAAATGTTGTGTGTTATGTAAAAACTATTTGCATTCACTTAATCTACTTTTTACAAGCCTGAAATACCAACAAAACATTTTAATGAATTTTAAAATTATAATTTCTAATAACCGAGAATTCATATGGTATCTAATTCTTACAAAATTTCCTTATTAATTTTCAAATGATTATGATATGTGTTAATACAAATGTATGACAACGTTAATTCATTAAACCATTAATTCCCTTAAATTTGTGTATGCTTAAGATGCAGTCATTTATTGATGTTATTTACTAAAGGATTATAAATTATAATTTTTTTACGATTCTAAACATATATGTAAAAAAATTGTATTTATGAATATTTGGCGTTAAAGCGTGGCGTAAAAGCATAAAATTCGTTAATAAATACATATTTAAGATTAGTGTTTATTTTCATCCACAACCAAAAACATTAACATTACTAGTTGTACAGAGTAAATTTATGAGACATGAAGAACAATTCTTGATTTTCTCTATTATCCTTTTTGTGTAAGAATGTTAGTGTGGTTCATGAAGGGATAGGCTTACAATATCCTAATTTTTGGGTCCAAAAAATATTTTTTAGTGGTAATAAAGTCGCGATTATACTGGTATTGATTTTAATTACTTACGAAAAATGCACCTTAACTGAAACCACCATATAACATATTAACTGTCATGTTGAAACTTATTTCTATCCATTAAAATTCAGAACAACAAGTGAAAATAATTTTATACGTTTAATAATCTATATTTATATACTTATTTAACTTTATTTTCTTGCAATAAAACTATGAGGCTTAATTATATTTTTTTATTTACAGTTTGTAATAATTGAACAGAAGTAAAAATGCATTGTACTTGTGCAATTTCAACCTTTTAAACGTTATTTTTAAACCCAAAATTAAAAGAATTGAGTTTGATTTACGTAACAAAGTTTTCTATAAGTATAATGCAATTTTAAAAATAACAGGCACAAAATACACTTGCAAATACCATGACAAGATGTTTAGTTACCAATGCATTTTTTGCTACAAAGTCTTTGCATTTTCGGACCAACTGGAAACTCATTTAAGACGCGATTTCGGAGAAAGGCAATTTAACTGTGAATTCTGCTACGCAGAATATGGTTCAATCCCATCGCTTTTTGGACACATTTTAGACATATTGGTGAAAGTCCTTTTTAAATAGAAACAGTGTACTCTGGCCTTTAGGACACTGGATGGTTTAAGTAGTCATGCAAAATTACACAATAAACCAGAATGAGTTTTTGTATGTTTCTATGAATCTACTGATAAGCAAGTTTTTTCTCAGATAGAACAATATTAAGCTGGTTAATTACTTCAGTTCCTTTGTTTTAAATTTATCCAAAAGTGTTGTCTTCGCCTAATTTAGGGCTGCGTTTTGTATCTGGTGCTCAAGAAAACCGACTTTCTTATGTTCTATAAACTGATTAGGTTTTTCCAATATGTGAAGCATTTTTTGTTAGTTCCTTTTTGAAAACATGAACTTTAACAAAATATTATGCACTTTTGGAGATTCACAAAAATAGTAGATATTTTATGTTACTGCAAAATCTCTCCTTGCATTTTTTGTACTAAATGCCATCCACAACCATTTTACATTTATTTTGAATGAATGAATAAACATCAGTTTGGTTTGTGCATATTAATATAAAAAATATTTATGGCCGAAAATCAAATCCGATAAAACTTATGTTGACTGCACTGTGTGAAGTAAAGATGGAATTAAGTGTCTATAAATTCGTTATGATGTGTGCTTACGGAATACATAATCTAGTAACCTTAACGCCTTTCATAATTGTTATTACTGAAAAAGCATATGCGTCGATTTTTTTACAAGCTGTACTTAAAACAAACATTTGAAAATTGGATTAAACATGAAAATGGGGAAGAAGAGTTTTAAAGTATAAAATATATTTTGAAACCTTGAAAACTTTCCTGTTAAAAAATCCGAAAAAGTACTTCATAATTGCTTTGAATGTTTTGTGTGTACACAACTGTCCATGAGCTGACAGTTTTGTTGATTTTGATTACATTTGGTGTACATTGGAATTATGTATTAGGTATTTTTGGAAAAAGCTACCACTGTGTTTAAATAAATTTGTTGAGATAAAAATTACAGAAACAAGCTGTTATGCTTATTATAAATTATATTTATATTCGTTATTACATTTTTAAACGGAAGAATTGTTCTTATTTTACAAGAACATTTTTGTTTCATGTACCATTTGTGTTAAGCTAAGTATCTGAATATGTACATAAAATACTACAAAAAATCATAAATACGTTAATGCTAATCCTAATTCAATAATAGAATTTAAAATTAACCTTTAAAAAAATTCACTTAATATTGAGACAACTCTGATTTAATTTATTGGAGGGGCTTTTACATAAATAATGATGTAATCAATAGCACATACCTAAACGCATGCATGAAAATTCGTGAAAACTTTTTATTGTACAAGTTAATGTTTGACAAAAATTTGACTATAATATAACACATTATAGTAGCTGTACTTTTTAATTTTATTGTTGCCTAAATGTATTTGCATATATTTAAATTGATTTAATTTGCAAAAATTTGAAATGGGATACACAACTTTATATTTTCACATGACTTTGTTATCCCCAAAATGATAATTACCTCCAATTAACAAGACAATTTTTTAAACGATATTTCATAAGCAATGCAATTTCAACTAGAAAACCATTTATAATTGCATCTTAGACGAGTTCAACTAAACCAACACAAGATTGTTGCCCATTGGAAATTCAAAGTCTACTGCACATTGATTTATCAATTTTAATCCCAACTAAATCAACCACTTCAAATTGGCATTGCTTTCAAATCATTTAACAAACATGAAATAAGTAATTACTCATTGAAACAGTTAAGTTCTTAACGAATATAAAGTTATTTTAAAATAGAATAGAAGACTGCAAATTTATTATATCTATTGTAAGCAGCTTAGGTGTACAAGAGAATTCTTTCTTAGGTTTGGCTTCCTCGAATTAAAGTTTAATAAAACTTAAACGCAGCTTGGCTTTCTCATAGTGTAATCTTATGTCATGATATTTAGACCGGTTACAAAAAGCATTTTTAGTTATTATCGGACAAATTCAAAACTGTGGGTGTATTTTGTGTTGCTTCTCTTAATAAATGTTTCAATTTTTTTTGAATCCATCACTTATCAATGACGAGAATGTGTCCTGTCAATATGTCTTCTTAAGTCTGAACTAGACTTAAATGTCTTTGAACATTCTTCGCGTTTAAATGGACGCTCGCCAGTGTGTGAGTAGATGTGCTGCTGAAGAGTCGCACGATTGAGATATTCCGCATTACACAGTTCACAAAAGTATGGTCTTTCTTTGGTATGATGTCTTACATGATCTTGCAAATCTGAGCTATGAAAACATACCCTGTGGCAAAAAAGGCAGCAGAAGTGATAAACCTTCTTGTGCGTATTCTGTACGTGATCCTTTAAAAGCCCCGGAGTCGCAAAATATTTGCCACATATTTCACACTTCTCTTTCCTCTCAGAATGAACTCTCGAGATGTGCCCTTTAACAAACTGTTTCCGCGCAAAGTTTTGCGCACAGAATGTGCATTTGTATGGCTTCTCGCCGGTGTGTGTGCTCATATGAAGCTCCAATTCTGTCACAGTATAAAATTTCTTGTGGCAAATTTCACATATAAAAGAAAGGTTTTTGTTTTCCGAGTGCATCCGGTGTATGTTGATCTTTAAATATGGTTTAGCATTGAATTTCTTTGGACAGAAACGGCAGCTGAAATTCATGAAAACTTGGTGTGTTGATTGATGGCTCCTCATGTATTGCCGAGTTTTAAATTTTTTGTCACAAATGTCACATTTATGAGGTTTTTTATCGCTATGAAAATGCCTGTGGTGCCGTAAAGCAAACGCGGCGCTAAAAGACTTGTGACAGACGTCGCATGTGAATGGTTTTTCTCCCGTGTGCACTCTCTCGTGGCTTGTCTGTTGATATTTGGTAAGAAATATTCTATCACAAAATCTGCATTTAAATTTCTTTTCTCCAACATGTATTTTAACATGTTTTGTGAGGTCATTCGTTGTAAAGTATAGCTTATCACAAAAGCTACAGTGAAAGGTTCTTTCTCTGAATGAGTGTATTTTCTTGTGGACGGTTAAATGCGATGACCTTCCAAACGACTTTTGACAAATGTCGCACTTGTAAGGTTTCTCCCCGGTGTGGGTCGTCATGTGCTGTTGTAAGTGACTGCCTCTTAAAAAACGCATGTCACAGAGCTCACAAGCAATGTTCTTGACTCCAATATGTATATTCACATGAAGACGTAAATGATCTTTGGTAGAAAATGAATGATTGCAGATATGACAATTCCACGGCTTCTCTTTTATGTGAGTTCGTAAGTGACGTTCAAGCTGGCATGGTAGCTGTAGCACCTTATCACAAAACACACAAGCCCTATCAAATTTCATTGCTTTTAGAAAAAATTGACTACCTAAAAGTAGAAAACATTTGTAAGCAACAAGCTAGCTAGACTCCAGAATTTGTAATCCAGTGAGAATTTATAACTGAGTGATTCACATGGAAAGGATGTTGAACAGCGAAGAACAAGACTTCAAATCTTGACTATCTACTTTTATAGTTTTAAGATGATTTATAGGCGATGCTTATGTTGGAGCACACTCACGTCACACAGTTACAAAGTTGATAAATTGCGGAGTAAACAAACTTCATTCATGTTTCATCCTTTCACCAATGATTTTATTAACTAGTCTACGTTTTATTTTATATTTAGACGATAGCAGTTTCCGACGACGAAGAAATCGAAAATTAGTTTTCTCTGAACAACTAGAAAGATTTATCACAATTCTCTGCTGTTGTATTATAATCATCAGAAAAGTATACCCTAAATTAAGCAGTCTAATTACGTACTCAACTTAATTTCGAAGATCTAACATACCTTAATAGCTATATTTATTACATAGGAAAATGCTTTTGTTGTTATTGGAACCTTGTTAAGAATGGGATGACTTTTAGTCCGCACCAATCTACTCCTCAGTGGAAATACGTGGCAAGGTATCACCCAAAAAACAAGAGAAGTTGTATTTAAGTGAGAATATTAGGACTCGCTATTTACTACATGTTAACTCAGAACAGATGACGTGAGAGGTAGATGAAATGCCAGACTGGATAGCACCCAGTCTCTAACAAGTAGACGGAGAAGTATCCCTTTCTTCTTTTCAATACAAGAGGGATAGTTGTAAGAGCATGTACATGGTTTACTTAATAAATTAGTACATACTTGTGGCGATTACTTTAATGACGTTCTGCGAATAAAAAAAGTCGTAATTTTTCGAACCACCAACTCACACTAAGAAGGATGGGGATTTGTTTGCGACATATTGCAAAAAAGTTTGGTTAAAAAATTATTCGGATCATTAGAAACTATGTATGATAATTTTTATTAATTTATAATATGCCTTCCTGTCCTGAATTTACACCCAAAAGTATGTAGTAAAATGACCGCCCTCTCATCATCATGTCATCAAAACACGTCTCATCCGTTTTGTAGGCGCACATGTTGGCAACCCGTTTTTAAAGTCTCAAATTATTCCAAAAACAATTATATTTTTCTTTTAAAGAAGAGTTTGCTGTCGTAATTACTCCTCTTGTAACTTTCCTTTTTATACTATGAACTGATTGTTACATTTTATTTATTTTATATGGACCTATCCAATATAGTGTACGTACATAATGAGACACAAATAAATTAGTTCCATAGTTTACCATTCATTTGTTTTTAAGAGAAAAATGCTAACATTAATATTCAATGATAGTCAATGAAGAAACAAAGTTATCTCCGTGCCCACAATTGAAACTTCATACCGGAAAAATATTCATACGGGACGGAATGCAGTTTGTGGCTGGGAACACTACGTCTCTACAGCAGCATTGTTTGTGAGCGTTGAAATCACACTTCACACAATTCATCTCGTTAATTAGGCATGGCTGTGTAATCATTAGAAAGTACAAAGAAAAAAGCTTTTAGTGCGTGGTTAACATGTAGCAGTATACATAGTGGATTCAGCTTAAAACGAGACACTTTTATCACGCGATATCTCAAAAGAAAGTTGATGAATGTACTGGATGCGAATACGAAAAGATAGCTCATAATCCAAACTATTAGTATGCTTAAGCAAATAATTCCACAATGTTTGTTGTGGAAGTTAAAATCCCGAAAGCAAACATGGAGTATATTTCAAACAAAGAGCAGAGAGCACGGATCAAGCTCTTATACTTTGAAGAGCTGCCACTCAGACAAATAGACGCACAGTTAGACAATTTTCTCAGGAAATCTTTCCCTAGCATCAGACAATTCAAAAACACTGCAAAAAGTTTGCGTCCGGTCATATGGACCGCCGCAATCAAAGCAAACACCGTTAGCAATTAACTGGCACAAATGACCGATAAGTTGAGCAAGTGAGAAATGTACTGGAGAAGTACAATTGATTGACAATTGGACAGATACTACAAAAAGTGAAGGGGTCTGTCAACTCCATTTAGAAAATATAACACGAGAAGTTAGTAGTATCCCATCACTGCTGTGGGTGGATTCCAAAAGTTCTTATCTAAGAAAAATGCAAATGCGCAAACTTCGATCGAGGAAACATATTTCGTTGTACAAAAACGGGGGTAATAATTTTCTTGGCAACATTATTACTGAATAGGAAGCATACATGCAATACTATTAGCCCACAACCAAATTGCAGCAATTACGAAAAGTACCAAAAGAGCCAGACCCTTCAACAAAACTTACAGAAAACATAAGCAATTCTGACTTTTTGATATGTCAGACCCAATAGTACTATGAAATGGAAATCAGGGGTCTAGTGACCATATGGGAAAAATTTATATTGAGTAATTGTAAAACTGTGGAAAATTTGGTGCTGATAGACCAATAAGCAAAAAAGTCATACAGGTGTCTCATTTGAAGCTGAACGACCTATGTAATTGTCAAATGAAGTGGATATATAACACGAGCAAGTCTACTGGGAGTAAGAACAAGTAACTATTTTTAGTTTGTATGCTTCTTACACTTTTATAATATATCCTTTCTTCAGAAACAAGTCTTGCTTTACTTGTTCGCTTGTTCTTTTCAAATACACTACACATCTGTCTAACACACAAGGAAATTATACCTTCCTTTTAGTTTCCCGTAGAGCACTGTGAGGATAGAAAGCTGTACAAAATATATATTCTACAAAATTATTATTCAACACAACAACAACAAGAAAAGGTAAAACATATTAGCCCATGTTGCATACGCAAAACAAGAGAAAAAAAATTTAGTTGGTGAAACCAGTTTTGAAGTTTTATTTAGTGTATATTCAATAAATTAGATATTCCTTCTTTCCTTTTCAAGAGCATCATTTAACGGGTTGAATACTCCTTATTCATTTGAAATGTTAGCAAATCAATTCCCAAGACTCCGCAAGCAAAACGGTATCGTGATGAATCGGTGCTAGTGAACAAATTTACAGAAAAAATACTATGGTCTTACTATTTAAATTTAAATCAATTTAAAGGCGTTCTTTAAATTTACTTTAAAACTAAGAAATTTTTTTGATTTTTTTTTTGGATTTTTAAAATTCAGTTATACGCTAAAAACCTTTTAAAATAAATAATAATGAAGTTGTGTGTGTTTTGTGAAAAAAATTTTTTTTGCCAATCGAAACTAGAAATTCACTTGCGAAGCCATACGAAGGAGAAACCGTGGAGTTGTGAAATTTGTAGTCAAACGTATTTTCACAGTTCAAGCCTAAGCAGACATCGGAAAATTCATTTGGGAGTTAAAGATCATGCCTGTGAGTTTTGTGACAAGCGGTTTGTTTCTTTCCAGAATTTAAAAGAGCATATAAATGCGCATACCGGCGAAAAACATTACAAGTGTGCCATCTGCAACAAATCGTTCTCTTCTGCATCTTCTTTAAAATATCACAGCAAGTTACATTTTGACAGAGAAAAGCTGTTCCTTTGTGGTTTTTGTAAAAAATCGTTTTGCACTAGTGATCACTTAAAGACTCATCTAATGACACATAAAGGTAATAAGACATTTAAGTGTGGACACTGCACGAAAACATTTCTTAGAAAGTCTGAAAAGATTGTTCATGAAAGAGTACACACGGGACAGAAACCATACAGCTGTAAACAATGCCAAAAATCTTTTTGTACATCTGGACAATTAGCAAAACACCAGGTCGTACACACAGGAATACGAAAATACCAGTGCAATATTTGTAACAATTTATTTACCGCATCGGACAGTTTAAAGCGACATAAAGTTATTCATCAATATGGAAAGGAACGAAATTTTAAATGCACCAAGTGTTCTAAAAGCTTTAAATCCGAAAGAATTTTAAAAGCACACGAAGTTTTACTCCATTTGTCAAATCGAAAACGAAACGTTAAATGCGAGATCTGCAAAAAAGAATTTTATTCGAAAAAGAATCTGGAAACACATACGAGGGTACATACGGGGGAGAAACCCTTTAAGTGCAGTCACTGTCAACAGAGGTTTTCTCGTTCAGACCACATGCGTGACCACGAGGCTAGATTTCACACTGAAAAGACGCTTCCCTGTGAATTGTGCGATAAAAGATTTGCAACTCAAGCCATGCTAAATTTTCATACCCGAAACGGGCACGGTGCCAACAAAAAAGAGCGTCGTCACAGCTGCCTCTTTTGCGACAAGGCCTTTTCAAATATCTCAACCTTACATTTGAGGACTCATCTAGGGGAAAAGCCTTACTTTTGCACATTATGTGATGCAGAGCTTTCAAGATCTTCGACTTTGAATTACCACCTTACTTCACACACCGGTGAGCTTCCATTTACATGCAGGATGTGCAACAAAGGATTCAAATCAAAATCAGCCTTGAAGCAACATGACAAAATACACATTCATCATGTAACTGGAATTGTAACAGATTGAAGCTCTGGAAGCTCCCATATAATTAACAAACAAAATATTACAGGGTATCCACAAAACATAATCTATTATCCTTTCCAAACCGTACAAGTGAAAAATGTGTAAGTCTCATGTTTCACTGTTTCAGTATTCCACCTTTTCAAGGGATTACACGAGATCAAATCAGTCGTCCATGGGCAAAATTGAAAAAAAATTTGAACTGGTATTTTAATCTGTAAAAATACATCAGTAAAAAATATGGAACAACATAATTCAGACAAAGCTTCTTTTAATAAAATCTTTAGTTTTTTAAATATTTGAGAATATAGAAATAATGTGTTTAGAGAACAAATAACAAATATCTAGTTAATTTAAGAGAATCATGTTTTATTTTTAGCTTTCACTTTATGAGAGGACAAGAAGGTCGTGCATTATATAATTATATGTATTATCATCTACGAAATCATCTTCGAGAAAGACTCTACTTTTGTGAGTTATATAATCCTGAGTTCCAATCTTCGGGAGGTCTGATCCATCACATGAATTATCACACCGACAAACGTCCATTCAAATGTGAGGAGTGCAGCAAAGTTTTTAATTCAATTCAACAAAACATATCCGTGCACACTTCCGTCGTCCATGAATCTATAAAGTCGTATCATTCAGTTATATTGTAAACTGCTAGCGATTAAACTAATATATAATATAAAAATATAACATAGAGATTCAGTACATTTAGTAGAGTATGTTTGACTGTTAACTTCTTTTTTAATACATTTTGCCTGAATCTTTTTATTTCTGCAATTACTGCATTTTCGAACCAGTCTGATTGATGTTTTAAAAGCACACCTCTACAAAATTAGTAAGTTGAAAACGGATGTTTGCCAAGGAATCGAAGTTAAAATTTCAATAGTGTTGATATTAAAGTCTGATTTTTGTAACATTTGTTAAGCCGTCATACTTTTTATAGATTTTGTTAATACATTTTACGTTATTATCATATATTTAAAATCAAGTAGTGCATTGTGTGTAATTAAATTTAGTTTGCGCTAATTAATTAGAAAAAAAAATAGAAAATGAATACATTTTATTACACAACGCCTTAAACCCGTCTGATTTAATGTTGAATGATGTAATGTTCATGAAACATATTTTCTATAAGTTATTTTGTATTTTGTTTTTAATAAACGTTTTTTACATGAGTTTTACTACAATTTATTTATACTGTAGATATTATAATTTGTTTACTAACAGCCTCCGAATAAAAGTTTATGTAATTGCTTATATAAATTAAGTTGATAATATTTTAGTTAAATCAGCGGTTATTTGGTCTCACATTGACCATACAAAGCAGTGTATTTTTATTCTAAAAATGATTATTGTTTAATATTATGCTAAACTAAATGCATCTGTTTATATGGTTACTAGTGAATCACGTCATCACTAAACGTGTCATCATCATCATCACTCATTGTAATTGTAGTCCAAACCAGATACTTTGTTATATTATGAAC
>JAQIWO010000757.1:0-12444 GCA_034695405.1 Entomobrya muscorum | reverse complement strand
TGCAAATTGGTATGATCAACTTAAGCTTTGTTTTGCTTTCTCTTGTTTTATTTTAGAATTTCAATTTTATTTCGTTGATGAGCAAAAGCTTGTTGGGTCTTTGCAGTGAACGCAAACATTCCAAACTTTCTAAGAAAGGAATTTGAAATAATGAAATAAAGTTAAATCTTCAGGATAGATTACACACTGTAATAATGCAATAATACTGTACAAACAACTCGTAAATTTCATGGTGTAATTTAATTCTCATTTTTCACATGAAAAGTAGAAAACTACATTCCAGCTAAAGCTGCCAAATTCAAAGTGTGAAATTTCCTTCCACACACAATCCTATGTATTTTTCTTGAGCTTAAAGTTAACTAATTTCTAGCTTTGAAGAATATATTTTGCAATTTGACAACTTGTTCCTTTTTCGTTAACTCGTGTTGTATCTATTCCTAGGATACTACGAAACCATTCTTAGTTCGCAGCTCTACATTTTCTCTACAGCAAATCCACAAGTTCATAACGTTCACTCTCTCTTTCCAAGGCTGCATTTAATGCATACTTACACATTTTTCTGGGATCTTATTTTTGACAACCGTGTAGTGTACATTCAGCACAAAAAGTTTGGAGAAAATCTAAAATTCACATCTCAATTGTCGCAAATAGGAATACAGACTCAAGTCCGTTTCTTCATCATAAAAGCATTCTCTTGCTACTTGTTTTCTTTGTATGAACAAGAATAAATGCTAATAAAGGATCGCATTGGCACTTTTGTTGGTTTGACGCATGTCTCATCTTACTTTGCAAAGTCGAAGCGATGCTGTCAATTTGATATTTTTTAACTTACGAGACCACACCAAGAGAAGCAACGAACATGAGTGATTGACTGTCTATGCATATTATTAATCTTGTTTGTTGTTCAAAAACGCTCAAGGAGCTAACCTTCAGCGCCAGTCAAAATACCACCTGTACACTGTAGAATAAAAGAAAGTGGAGGTTTTGTCGCAAGAGAAATAATCTGATGGTGGGCTGTAGGATATCTCCTTTATACCATTTATAAATTTGTTAGTTTGCATTTCTGTAAGATGAGTGAAACATGTTTTTTTGTAATCGAGATAACCAATTGCATTTGATTGAATTGTTTATTAAATTTCCTCCTTTCTGATTCTTATCATCCAACTTTTGCATCAAAATTATCTATTGTTTCCTCTATCGTTAAATGAGTGGAGTTTAAAATTTTCGTCGCAAAGAGGACTTAAAAGTGTAAAAGTGCTTTAAATTGAGTATTGTTCTTTATCATGCTTATATATTTTACTCTCAACTGCAATTCTGGATAGAGTAATTGTAACTCCTGTCTATTCTGCCAGTTAACAGGAGTCTGCATTGAATGTAAATCTGAAATCTCACGACAGTTTCCTAGAAAATGCGATCCGACTTGACGGAGAAGCGATATAAAAATACAATACAATACAATCACATACTTTATATTCACTTCTCCTTTGTAAGCCAGCAGCAAAAATACTAGTTTTTAAAGCATTTTTTTAGGTCTTCGTATTAGATGGATTTACCAGGTACTGAGATATGTAGTTAAAAGAATAAAGAAGAAAAACAAAAAGTTGAATATTTCTTCGTAAAGCTTTCATTTTTATGAAGCATAAGTTGTGTTTTTGTGATGGAATGTGCTCATAAGTGAACAAAGTCCTTATCAATAAATTTAAGAGTAAGAGATAATTTATTTTACCAATATCAACGAGCAAAAAATCATTCTTAATTCTCGCTTCTACAGATTCTCCACAGCAACTTATTAATTCCTTAACTTTTACGTTCTCTTTACAAGTCTGTATGCAAAACGTTCATAGATTCACTCTTATTTCGTTTCCTCTTCACCTGGACCTGGACAATTTCATTTGCATGCGAGAAGAAGAACGAGTCGAATTAAATGTAAATATGAATAAGCGACTTTATTACAAATAGGCTTTAAAACGTACTGTTTTCAATCAAAATCGTTTTGAAACTGCAATGAAAATTGAAATGTTTTACTTCAATCTATTATTAAACTATTTGTGGGTCTATTTCGTCTATGGTATATTTCTTTCCTCCAACAAGTCAAATCTCTAGTTTTTCTTGGAAGATACTTACTGTATCAGTGACAATCATTGAAAGTACTTTTTGCATTACAACCACACGAAAATAAAATTTTGCAATGTTAATTCGATTTTGAAGCAGAAAGTCGATAAAAAATAAATCTAGAACTCACTCAGTGAGTATTAGAAGTTAAATAATAAGTCGCTTAGATAATTATATTAAAATGTACAAAATCAACCAGCTAGAGCCTCCTGTGTACAATGTGAATAGACCAACAAGAGAAAGCGGAAGCCGACAAGAAAACTCAACAAAGTGATAGCATGATTGTCGAAGGAGCCACACAAAGTGAAAATAAGACCTGGCGAAATTAAACAGGTAAGTGGCTCATTATCATGATTAAGAACATCACGCTTCTTCAGTTGAGTATGTTACGATTGTCCTCTTTGACAATTGCATATTTTTTGGCTTTTGAATATTCTCACATATTTTTTTGTTTTAAACATTAGGGAGGAAGAAAAGAACAAAGAAAGACATGAGAGAAAATGGCGTTTGAACTTGGGCCATACCTTTCAATTCATTAGGTAGACTTTAGAATAACAAACCCAGAGTACTTCTCGTACTATTGCACAAAGTACCCATCATTCTATCTGTGAAATAATTTTAAAACACACAAGTTAAAGCAGTCGGTAGAAGTTGGTGCGTGCATGAACTGGTGAAAATATGCGTAAATTAGCATGATTAATATTTCCACTTTGAAGTACTTTTCTGCTTTTACTGAAAGGAGCTGTAATTAATCTTCTAAGGTAAGTAAATAAGTTTTAAGCAAGTAAAAATTGAAGCCGTAATTTTTGAATTTTTCAAGTTAGGCGCACGTTTTAATACGCACAGGCGCACTTTTGATTAATTAGCCGTCACAAACTTTGAACACTTAGTTATTAATCCTATTCTGATCGTAAGATAGTTTAATAGTAGGGGTGGGGTAAATAAATAAGTAATCTCGGGGGACAATTCTTAATGTAGGCTGGTAGATCCACAATTAAAAGCATTTTACAGTATAGAGAAATGCGGGAATACGATATAAGCAAACAAGAGACTCATTCTTCAAGTGGTTCATAAGGTTCATTTTCTCTTAACCTTCCACTTACAAATGTGTTTTCTTCTGTCCACTTCTCTGAGGAAGTGTACTGTATTTGATGCCGATTATTGCCGAGAGATAATTTGAAAATTACAAGAACAAGTTGACACGAGCTCATTCAAGGAAATATGACTATAAAATACGACATGAAAGCAATATACGAGGTTTCAGGGGAGAAGGGAAAACTCTGATTCGGAATCATAAAAACTAATCGTAAGTTAAATCTGTTAACAATGCTATAGAATACGACAGGAAGCTAGTAAATGATGTTTCTAACAAAGATAGTTGAAAAAAATTCTTGAGTGAAACAAGAGCTAAGAAATGGAAATGAATTGTTTTCTTTTTGTTTTACTTCCGCCCTTACAAAAGCTTGTGGCAAAAATATATCTTTCATTTCCCATGAAAGCGATCATTTCAGAAATGATAACTGCCGTAAAACGAGAACCAGTGATTTCTTGAATAAATAGGTTTCCCAGTTTGCCGTTATATAATATTTACCATAGTTTGTATAAGTTGGCTGTCGGTCACTTACAATATTTGTATACGATTAATCAGGTGTAACGCAGATTGTGCAGACCAATTCTCATTGTAGGGAGATACTTAAATACTACAAGTTGTGTCACAAATTAAATGCAGAGAATAATTACCTGTGATAGTAATATATTTAAATTAACTCACAGTTAAAATTTTGCAAATTTTTAAATAGAGTAGTACATAAATATATGAATAAGGTCTGTCTGTAGGCTGAATTTAAAAATACACTAATTCGTTCTCATTTAAAATAAAACAATTATGTGACGAGGTCTGATTTTGATTTTTTTAAGCATGAGCCGGATGAGCATGAAGAGTGATCTATTCAAGTCCCTGATATAATTTTTATGGGCTTTCTTTACTTCTCAAATTTATAATGCATTGTCGAATTTTGCTCACTTCATAATACTTATGAGACCGGAATCGAATTAAAATTAGAAATTGGTTTGCTTTAATAATGTAACCCGTTGGTGGAAACCTTTCCCATTTCGACATTTGGTAAACAATAAATTACTTAAATGTTT
Source organism: Entomobrya muscorum (assembly GCA_034695405.1). Lineage (NCBI taxonomy): Eukaryota > Metazoa > Arthropoda > Collembola > Entomobryomorpha > Entomobryidae > Entomobrya > Entomobrya muscorum. The sequence continues at coordinate 8,184 of JAQIWO010000757.1, read as the reverse complement.
CAAAAACAAAATTAAAAAATTGCCTGAAAAGGTTTCGATATGTAATTAGGATATTTTTGTAATTTGTAATTTATATTTGATTAAAAGTGAACTACCTATAAATTATTTGTTACTTTAGCTGCGTTTAGTAGCTACTCTCAACCACAAGAATAAATAACCTGCTGTGATTGTAGACATTAACCACAAAATTCAAAAGGTAACTGGCCTATTAATGTGGCAAAATTTTAATCGATTTTTATACGGTTTTTTGTTTATATGAGGAATCCTTCTCTTTTTCTTGTTTTTGTATCTTGCAAAAGCTCCATGACGAAAAAAGGTAATTTATTTTTCATATTATTTTGGACGATCATTTCTCAATGCTTAAACTGTCGGGTCAATTTTTAAATGCTTAGAAATGTCTTTAATTAGAATTTTAAAACGGCGGAAACTGAAAGCAGTCTAATAAAGCGTTTGTTAGAGCAAAAAAATATTTGATGCTACTACCATCTGCTTGTCCACTGGTCAAAAACTTGATGTTTCGTAATATGGCTACATATTATAATATTCAATGAAGATTTTCAAGTGAAAAATTTAGAGGCAGCTTTATTTATAAAACGTAAGAAAATTCGAATTTACTTAGGGACTCGTCGAGGAAAGCGGAACGTCTGCTTTAAATTAAAAATGAAATGATAGAATGGTAAGTAAACTGTAAAGTTTTTCTGGGTTCTTTGTGAGTCCTTGTCAACTTATCTTTTTTCTGCTGTTTCTCTGCTGTCTGTTAAGGAGAGAGAAAGTTCTATGATGAAGTAGGCTTGAGTGATGCATACAATTTGCACGTAACAATTCCAAAAGAACCCCATCAATGGAAAGAGAGCTGTATTAGCACGCCTTCATTTTCATTCATCCGCAAGAGAAATTTACAGCGTAACCTTGACAACAACACTGGAATCGCACCCAGTTTTCTCTTGCACTATCGTTTCTTGGAGGAAGTCTAATTTGTTGGAATGAACGATAAAAGAAATTTTATCACAAAAATAAAATTATTTACTTAAAAAGTTCTATAAAATACTAGAGGAAGCTTCTAAAATATGTCGCTAACAATTATGTATAGCTGAAGGGAAAACGAATGTCGGTTTGTGAATGAAGCATTCCGGAAGAATGAAAATGAAGTATTTTCTTTATATTTGAATCCTGCTAAAAAACAAGCCTATGATATGAATGGTTGGACTTTTTATTTCCATTAAAGAGACATTTTATGATATGCTGGCTGCTGAACAAGTAATTTTGAAGGTGAAGGTGCAATTTAATATTTTGAATTAGTTAGCCGTCGCATATTTTAAACACCTGATTACTTTTGGATTAATACAGCACAGGTTTAACAGCTCCAACTGATCTTGGTCAAATCCGGATATCACAGAATGTCTTACCTTCAATGTGGAGAGTGATTATAACGAGGGATAAATTAAACATACCACTGACTGTTTGTAGACTCAAAATTAAAAACATTCTACGGTAAAGAAAAATCGAGAATACGATGGAAGTAAATGCTAAATCAAAAGTCTCATTCTTCAAGAAGTCTACTTTCTTTCTACTGTCCAGTTTTTGGAGGAAATGTGTTGCATTATTGGAAGGAATGAAGATATGAAATATGCGGAAATTACAAAAAAGCTACGAAAGATCAAATGTAAGCCATAAACCGAGGTTTAACCCAGAGCGTAATGTAAATATTAAACTCGCAATAAAATGTCTTCATATATGTTAATATAATTGGATCCCCAATTAAAAAATGGAACAATGCATGTTAGTATGGTCAACCAACACATTGGATTATGCATGAAATTTGCGAATTTTACGACATAGAAAGATCAAACATTTGCTGGGTGCAAGAAGAAATTCAGAGTCTGTATCTTACAGAGTCATTATTCTTATTATTTTAGACGATGATTTCATTACTTTGATTCTCTTCGTCTTATTCATCCTTTGTTTTGCTTTAATTAAGTTTTCATGCACCATGGCTTCAAATAATAAAGGACAAAGTGTCAACAAAGTGTGTATCAAAAAGTTTTACTTTAATAAATGAATGCGGCTGTGATTGAAAATTGCGAAAAAAACAGCTCTATCTACACATTGTTCCTTCTGATTCTTTGATTCTTTGAAAAATTCTTTGATTTTTCCATTCATGCTTATATTCTTCACAAGCAGGGAGAAAAATCTCTGGTTGCCAATACGTATTCTATTGGCGTATATAATTCAAATGTGACCGATCTAAGGATAATCACGAGTTTAAAAAAGAGACTTTTTCACATCGACTAGACCAGAGTTGGTGAGGGCTTGCAAATACTTGCTTAATTAATTACAGTAAATCCGGAAAAGTTATAAGAGTTTATCATCAGAAAGTCTATATAATACTATTGGTTTTACGTTTTGAAATTTTTACTTATTTTATCGAATTATTCCTCTTTATATTTTCCTTGTAATTACCTAAATATTTTTACTCCTTTGAATTGCTTTAGACTGCCTTTAGAGGACGGCTAAATTAGCAATCAAATTTCTTGTTAAACTTAACCCTGGATTTTTAAGATTGATGATCCTCACATTTCCATATAGATATTCATTCATCCATATTAAGCAATATAAAAGCACATATTAATCTTAAAAGCAAAACAATTTAATTTTTCCCTCCCACATTCTGCAGATTACCAACTTAGTTGCTTCATTAAATCTTTTAAATGCTAATGGATTTTAAGAGGCTAGTTAGTCGACAGACACACAATTAAAATTTATCTTATTTCATGTCTTACCATCGAAGGTTCAAGCAATTTTATGAGACGCATGAATGAATGCATCTTTGATCGTACAAAATCATTAAACGCAAACGCAATCATTACTTGATGTGACAGGGTAAAAATAATTAGTACAGCCCTTCACTTCTAGGATAAAAGCAATGAAAATTTTTGTCAACGCTACTTGTATCCTAATGGTTTTTCCTAATTTTTTATCTCCTGAAACCTAAAAGAAAAATGAGAACTGTTTTAGATTTTTTCGGGTTTACTGAGGGAAAATTATCGTCAATATTGTTAGAAATTTCAGAGCAAATGAGACAAGGCTACATATTTTTCGAATGCCTACGAATATTTTTTGCTTGTGTTTCACAATTTTTTGTTTTGGCTTCAGTTTTAAGAAACTAATTTGCAAGTGGTGAAAAAACCAAACCGAAAAATGTATGATGATCATTTGTGGAATATAAATTTCTCATGCTGCTTCAGCTAATGTTTTGATAAAACGGTTCAGATAACATATCAATGATTCACTAGACCACTAAAGTAGATTGACTTTAATTCTATCTCCATTTTAATTTTAAGTTATGTCATCAAACTACGAGTTTTTGATCTACTATTAAAGGGAATCAACAAAGCTGCGCTAAATATCCTATTGGCAATAACATCAACCACAAACATATTTTTTAAATAAATCCAAATATGAGTTTTTTGATCGATATTAAGAATTGTTTTCATAATCAGACTAAAACCTTATTTTACCAGTACTTGAGAAAAGTGAAAAAATGCAAAGAAAATGACATACTTGGAACAACTATTGAAACTTATAATTAGTATTGTTTTTATTGCCAATTTACTTGTGGCAAACCTGGTGGTAAAACAATTCAGTCATAAAACTCACTATAATTTTGTTTAAACAAATGATTTTCAAATCAAAATATAGTCGTTTAAATAGTTTGTAAACAAGATAACCTTTGTCATTGATGGAAAAGTAGAAGTTTCGGTTGTTTATCTTCATCTCGCCTATTTCTACTTGACTCGATTTTGACCCGTGATTTTCGCTGTCTCACATTTCTTCTGGTGATTTCTTTTTGCCAGTGTACTTTTCCGGAGCTTTATTCAGCCCCTGTTCAGATGTTGAGCTGGAAGGATACATGCTTTGCGACGCATGCGCTCTTGTATCTTCGTCGTACTTTCACTAGTATGGTGACACGTGTTTGGAGTTGCAGCAAATTGAGATTTTTTACTGGAGTAAATCTGACAATGTGTTTGTGGCTTTTGTTTTCAAACAAGCGATGAATTGAATCCATTTTCCAATTGATGAGTCTGTGTATGAGCAAATGGGAGTGAAAATGTATGAAAATCTAAGAAAAGCCAGTTCAAAATCGCAACCTATTAGGTGTTTCTTGATTTCTCTGGTTTTATTCTTACCTCTCGGCATACTACATTTTGATCTGGTGTATAATTGCTTTTGGTGCAAGGTTAACTTTTAAATTCCGGCGCATAAAAAATAAACAATTACCTATTTTAAAGTTATCATATTGTTTGAGTCCTTCATTTGCTTTAAATGATTTTTGAGAGCGGATTATTTTATGGCCATTGGATGTGTTTCAGTGCGATTCACCTTTATTAAAAAACAAATTTGGAAACGAGTTTATTTCATACTAACTCATTTTTAAAACTGAAAGAGTCAAAAGTAGTTTAGTTATTAGGTTGTAAGGTAGCGCTTTCCTTCGTTTTTTATTAAAGACGCATTAGAGAAGGCAACGTAACTTAAGTGGCATTTTTTGTAAAAAAAAAAAAAAAAAAAAAAAAAAAAAAGAGCATTATTGGTAAACTGGAGAAAATGGTTGGAAGTATGTGAATAAAATGCTGCAATACTTGGGTCAAAAAATCTGAATTATTTCCAGTGATCATGTAATGACTGAATTTAAGGGAATGCAAAAATTAGGGCGTATTTTTAATGCCGACACAATTTAATTACCTACATCAGAGTTCACCTCGTCAGAGGTCTTCTGGATACCGGTATCTTGATCATAGGAAAGGAAAAGAAAATACAAAAACCACGGCGAAAGAATTTTCTTTCGAAAAAACCTCTCTCTTTATTTGGTTTAAATAATTATTTTACTTTACCTTTGTTTTCCAATTCTATAATTTGAATTTTCTTCTATTCAGGAAGATTGGGAGTGTGCCACTAAGACAGCATTTTTGTGTATATAAATTTTAAGCTTAACAACATACAAATAAAACAGGTCAGTCAAAAGCAACTAAAGCTTCATTTCAAGCAGTTAAAAAACAACTTAAACCTTTAATTGTAAGAAATTTAAAAATATAGACGTTTAAATTAGACTTAGAACAGTAGAATGTCGATAGCGAGAGACACGGTGAGCATTTTTACTCGAATGAGTGTTAAATGTAATATATGTATAGGCGATTCATGAAATATAATTTAGTCGAGATCAATAACATAACATATACGCATCAATCCCGTTGAGATTTATAATTGTTTTCAGTGTTAGTTACAAGCACAAATACAACTGACTTTCATTGATAAAGTCTTAATATTGAAAATAAATTTAAAAATGAATCTATTTTTCTATACACCACTTAAAACAGCCGTGCGGGATTTTCAAATAACTCATTCTAATTTTCAACTTTTGAAATTTCAAGTTTGTTTTTTCAAGTTTCAAGAGTTTTGAAATTGTTTCTTAACTGTGACTTTTTCTCTTTCAACCTTAATTCTACAACGACTAATGGAGCATTTTGAAATATGCTAAGACTTGGGTCGTGTTAAACTAGAGTTTTTACTGCTTGTTGGAGGGCGGGGGATTTTTCAACTTTTAAACCTTAAGATTACTACGAAATGCAGTTATTTGTTTAAATAATTGTTATATTAACGTTATTTAAAAAAATTAAGCGTACGTACGTATTTAGCTTGCATCCACCATTTTTAAATTTCCTTGTTTGGTATATTCAAAGATTCCAATAGAATTTTTTGTTGGAAGATGTTTTACAATGGGTCTCCAAATTCGACCATCTAAAGAAGAGCATACAAGCTGATGATTAGTAAGTACGCGAAAGAAAGGGAAGGCCAACAACAACAAAGATTAATTTCGTAAAATTGAGAATGAACTTGCCAGGTTTTATGATGTTGTAGTTTTTAAACATTACACACAAAAGTATCATGTAAGAAGAGAAAGGAAATGACTTTTGAGCACGGGCCATACTTTTCAATCTATTCGATTGGTTTCATTGAAAAACCGTGAGAACTGTCTTCCTTTCGCACAAAAGACACATTTACGTGTCCATAAAATATAATTCAAACTCAAAGGTTGACGAAAACTACTTATGGATCAAAAGGTAAAAATTATGTTGAATTCAGGTGACTTACATTTACATATCTACTTTCTAAGAAACTTTCTACGTATACCCTAGTGGGCACTAGTCAGCTCAAAGTATGTATTTATATTTGTTATTGTCTTCCTAGCTTTGACACATAATTTTTCTGTAATATCTCACGCTACAACATGTTAATTGTTACGATAAGAAATAAAATATGACCAACAAATAATACAAATTAACATTTTCAGAGAATACTTACTAATGCGGATTCTTTTGCCAGAGAACAAACCAGGGCTATCAGGAAAGTGGACACTATCATATTTCACAGTAGTTGTCCTTTATATTCCATCACCATGCACAGAAAAAAATATTTTAATTAACCCACTTCAACTAATCAAGTGACTATGCATGTACTACTTGAGAGTACATTACGCTTCGGTCGTTTAATTTGTGGCATTCGCCTTCAGGTTTAGAATTATTAAACCGATTTTGAGACAGATAAAATCATTCAGAAGCTACTATGCATATCCTTTACGCTTATTTCATACAATTCCATTTTCAAAAGCGTAAAAGCCTGAATTAGGTCATATTAGTGATGCAGTATTCCTTATCAGAATATGGTTATAAATCACGTTTGTTGGGGGAAAATATTTTCTGTAACCTTGAGAAAATAGTTAGGAATGACAATTGAATTGAATAACTTAAAGTTGTTTAGACTGCGAAGGCTGAAGGGTTTCCTGCGTTAAAATAATTTGATAACTTCACGTTTCAGTATTATGTCGATGAGCTGCCTATTTTCGCTTGTGTTAATTTTGGAGTGAACCTGAATTAACATGTCAATGCTGACAAGTATCTTCCTAGTATTTTTGGTATTTTGATCCTGATTTTTAATGACTGATTTTATTCTTAGCTTCTACAGACTAATCAAAATTTATTTAATTTTTTTTCTTCCAAAACAATAACTGAATATATAAAAATATAATATGTTGAGAAAATTTCATGGTTTTGAGCAATATTTCAATATAATAATATACTAAGCTTCCTACTTGCATTGTCAATGCTTTGATGATTCATAATAGCTTAAAATATTATCAGGATATTTCATATAATATACATTGTCGGCAGCAGCTATATTATGTAAGATGTACTACAAATAGGAATTTATGTGGAAATAAGCCAATAAAAAGCTGTTATTGACGAATCTTAAATATAATAAACAGGTGCGCGGAGCATTGGAAAAAACAGGTACGATTGCGTATTACAAACGTCGATCAAAATTAAGTAACTTAACCAGTTTTCATAAAGAGTGGTAGTAACAGAAAAGTCAGGCCTGCAAAACAGAGCACGAAAAGGAATCAAAAATGACATGCAAGGGTGATGCTCCAAAAATTTTACGGCAGTTAAAAAACCAATAACTTTCTATGTAATAAGTATAATTATTTCATACGACACTTATAATTTTAAAAACTAAAAACTTTGAACACTGCAACAGTTCCGCTTCGTCATTATTGACGGAATGCAGTCTATAAAACCGGGGGCATTAAACGGAGGACGCAAACAACAATTATTTGAATGCTTTGTTGAATGGGGAATGATGTCTGTGAACTGGAGAAGCTAAAGCTCGAGCAATTTCACTGAGCATGCTGAACCTTTATTATTGTGTAAATGAAAGGATTTCGTTGAAGGAACATACATGATTCTAAGTAAAATCCTCTTGAATACGTGTAAAACACAAAATGAAGATTCGGCAAAAGTAAATAAGTGAGAAGCACATCATAATGATCATGTACATATTGTTTCTTCAGATGAGTAAATTAAATATTGTGCTATTTAACAATTACACTTCATTAGGCTTTTGAATATCCTCAGATAACTTTTAACACTACGGTGCTAAGACAAAAAAGGAAAGGAAATGAGAGTAATGCTTTCCAGTTACAAGAAAACCCGAGTATTTCTCTTCCTTGCAAACAAATTATTCTATATTTGCCCTGAATAAAGAAATAATAAAGAACATGCGGCATTTAGCACGATTTTCTAATATCCACTTTGATTGATTTTCTACTTTCTCTGATAAGAGCTGTACTCA
>JAQIWO010000756.1:0-12445 GCA_034695405.1 Entomobrya muscorum | reverse complement strand
GTGATACCTCCTACTCGTCAAATGCTACTTCCATATCGTCAAAGAGTACCAAATCAAAATCGTCAAAGAAAACCAGAAATTCGAAGTATAGTACTTCGTCAAAGTGAGGGTGAATCAAATAATCTTACTCATTGATTATTCGCACATCTTCAGCTCTTATTTATTTGTTCAGCTAGTCAACTGTATTTACAAGGAATCTCAAACATTTTTACCTCCAATTTTTTACAAACCGTCTTTGATTCCCTATTTTCTTTTTCTTTTCAATTACATTCATGAAGCTGGCTATAATTTTAATAACCTTGAGTTTTTGCACATTAGCATTCTCCAATTACCACCATCATTATCATTCCAAAAAGCTAAAGTCGAAAGATTCGCACACCAAATGGGGACATCAGCCTCCCCATAGATAGCCGCAGAAATGCAAAACTTGCTAATTTTTTTCCCTTCGTTTGTTAATTTTTCAGGCGGGCAAAAAACCGCAGCTTTGGGTATCCTTCGAGCCCCGATTACGATTGAATTTGATGAGGAAACCAAGATACCAGCTGGCAATGAGGGTTTATAGGCACTATTGACATGACAAGTTGTGTTAAGCGTGACTCGGTAAATTATTAAATGGAAATAAAACTATTCTTTATTATTTTAAATAGGAGACGAATTTTAAGGGCTCTTTTTTTACCATAGGTATCGACAAAGCAACACATTTAAAAATTTTGAATATTTCCTAATTACTATTCTTAACGATTAAAAATTTGCAAGGGTACAGGAGTAACTTGAAATCATTGGATAAAAACAAGAGAAATTTTGTCATAAAACCAATATGAAAGTAATGCATACATATATTCATGTAAAGTAATTGTTTTTTTTGTGTATAGAGAACTTGTGATAAAAATCAGTCTGGAATCAGACGCTAAAATTACTAGTAGCTTTCCTTGATTCAAAATGGGTCTATCCTAGACTCCAAATCATACAGATTAACTAGTTTGGTTTCAATACAGCAACAAGCGAAAGAGATGGAAATCAATCAGATAAAAACATTCAGATTGTAGGAAAAACAATCCAGTCAATATTTTGCGTTCAACCCATGCTCATGTCTTTAAAGCCTTGAGTATGGAATGTTCACGGTACATAAAGAGATATTTATTCCTTCACAATGAAAAAAACACGGATCAAGTTTTTTTTGGCGAGGATGCATAAATTTATTCCATGTCTGTAGACTGAACAATCATACTTTTTATTCAGCTGATTACTCACTAATGATATTCCAGTTGGCATAACATCTGTTTATTCTATAATCACTCTGATTTCTCTCTGGCATACATGCATATATGAAAACGACGATAAATCCCATTACCCGCTCATCATGAATTATTCATAACAACAAATCCTTTGTTTTCATTTTTATACAGTTCATCGTTCCTTTCTCCAAAAATTATTAGTCTACTGACCAACATTTTCTACAAAACGGCAGAAAAAACTGCAGGAAGTGCACACTGCAAATATTGTCGTTCTGCTGGAACCACTGGCATCAGTTTTTTTGTGCAGAATATTTGATTAGGCTTTTATCACCATGAAGGTAGTAATTGCAGCGGCTTTGGCGACATTAGCCTTATTTGCGGTTTATGAACATACCAATGCTCAGGACTGTGGGCAACGTAAGTCAAAAAATTCAAACTCGGTTTATTCCTCAAAGTTATAAATTTTTAAATAGAAAAAATACAGTCGTTTTGAATTATAATTTTGTTTGGATTTTTCACAGATGTACTCTGGCGTCTCGGCCTTTGTCCCAGTGGTGACGGCTGGGAATGCTGGAGGGCAGCAAAACGACGGGACGTAAATTGTGAAGAAATGGGCCATGGAAACAAAACCGACTTTGCAAATAGCCGAGGCTTCGGCTGGTGCTACTGCTGTGGAAGATGTCGTGTCCCTGAAAATCTTTACGCTTAATAATTTTGACTTTGCTAATTACTTGTTGTTAATTGATCCACTAACTTTTGTTTACCGAAATTTGTTAATTACTCGCATAAAAAACTATAAACACGAAAAACAAATGAAGCAAAAAATAATAAATTGCTAATCATTTTTATTAAAAAGCTTAATAAAATTCTCAACACAGAAACCATGGCAACACACATTCTGGAAGACCTCATATTTTTCAATTTGGTTTCCACCACCACCATGGCTGCAAATTTTGTCCAGTGAATTCCCACCTAATATTATAACGCGGATTTTTCTGATTCCAGCAGGTTTCATCTCCGAGGACTCTGAGTAAAATTAATAAAAACAATGGGAAATGGAACTAGCTTCCTAAATACTTTTTTCTGTTTCGTTAATTACCATTCTCCAAAGTAATGACCAATTAAGCTGCTATTATGCTGTTGCCCATATAAAATTACATATGAGCTCAGCATTTGTGCTTATTTCCCTGCTATATATCTGAATATTGACTGCCTTTGCTTTACGCAGTTTTTTGTTGATATTTTTTATTAGAAATTAATGATATCAAAATCATGTGCCCATTAATTTATTTTTTATTTATATATAAAATCATGATTGCGTCTTGCGTCATTTTTTATAATAAAATTACGTCGCGTAATTTTTTAATCGTGCCATACAGTCATGTTCGTAGATTCAAGCAAACATGTTATTATGGAGAATATATGATGGGCAGGTACAACGGGTGATTTTGTTTTTATTGCTGACGGAGTTCGAACCAATGTGGTCATTCTGGACGCCCAGTAAACAGTTGTTGGAAGAGGAACCCGAGTGTCAAACGCACAAAATACATAAGCGTGACATCAAAGGTGACAAAACATAGTAAACAATATTTGGCCATTTTTAAAAGCGGAATAAAATTTATTCATAAAGACTTTTCAAAAATAATAATAATAATTGCTACAGGTTTGGGAGCAAGAGTTCAAAATGTTGACCCACGACAACATTCCAAGTTTCCAAGTTTCACTCCAAAGCCTCTTAAATCACCTATAAAAGTGGCGACATCGTCATCAGTGAAATATAGAGGAAATGGGATGCTACCTCCACACAGTAAAAATACTCAGCGATTTTCAATGTTTCCATCAAAAAGTCCAAAAGTTCTGGATTATTTGACAAGAAAACGAAATCTTAAAACAATCTCAACGACCACCAAGCATGATATGTTCGCTGTTCGACCTCACATTGTAGCCAAACGACATAATTATTTTAGCGTTTATCGTCACTTCCTAAAAACCGGAATTTCCCGTCCAATGACTACAAATTCTTATCATACCTTTTCCATCGAAACCGGAATCATCTTCAACTCATCAAGCACCCCAACTTCAATCACAGAACCATGTTCCCTCCACACCGACTTGTGCTCATGTCGCAATGCCCATTGTGGCTACAATCTCGGCAACAATCAATGTCGTGATATTATAGACATCTGCAGCCAATATAAATTCACGCCTACAGAATGCGTCAGATTCCCAGCCAAAATTCATGTGGAAGTCCACTACATTTATGCTGGCATCACATGTCCACTATCTACTTTGGATACAGGAGATCCTTCAGTTTCCACCTCAGAACCCTCCAAAAACTGTGAAATTGACCAAACAATTTTAGCCGTAAATCTAGGAGGGGATCAGCGTCATACGGACTCATATGGAATCCAGTACATGGCTGATAATGAGATACCCTGGATTGATCCCCATCAAACCAAAAAGTCGGATTTCAGTTCGTACCAGTTTGTAGTCGACAAGACAGAAGAGTGGTTATACAGGTGGCAGATTCGGGGTGATGGGAACAATAAAGCCGGGGATGGAAAATGTGTGACGTTTGAACTAAAGTTGAGTAGGGATGGGAAATACCAATTGTGTTTGAAAATGGTCGATAATTATTCGCAGGGAGATGGTTCTCGGGTAAGAAAACGGATTTAAAAAAATTTGAAAGTTCCAAACCTAAAAAACCATTATTTTTGAAATGCAGGGTTTTAACGTTCGTCTAAATGGAATTACTATCTTACTCGAGCTTAATCTTATTCAAATCACTCAAATTCAATACAAACCTTTCGACCTAATCCTAAATTTCCAAGTAACCTACCAAGCTCACATGTTGGTAATTTCGGGATATCCGTCAAGTCACATTCACAATGGCACAGTGAACCTCTCATTCTGTTACGGAGAATGTGATACGAATGATAAAGCTTATCACGTAGCGGGATTTTCTGTGGTTAAATTTGTTGACCCCGAAATATCCAGTTCTTTGGCTCCTGAATGTCATCAATTTAGAAGATTGCCATGTCTCTGCAGATGGCTGGGATGTGAATACAACCTAGAGACGGGAGACTGTCGCCATTTAGAAGGTAAGCACATAAAAAATATATGATGATTTTGTCCAGATAAATAAGCCATTTAATATATCAAGAAACTTTTAAAATTCTCTAAAGAATGCCACAACTCCTTCTTCTCCGAGAATGAATGCAGAAGAGCCAACGGCTTTTACTTAGATGGAGGCGTCCTTTGCAGGAATACCCGAGAAACCGGAAACTGCAATTTTTCGGAAGTCGCACTTGCCGTTAATCTTAACGGCGAATACTACAGAGATTCTAAGGGAATAGATTTTGAAGCTGACTGGAATATTCCATACGAAGATAAATGGGAAATAATGACATCAGGAATTTCGAAAGAATGTGTGGGCGTCTCTGAGGAAGATCGAGAGCTCTACTGCAATTATATTGAAGGCGTCAACAACAAGGCTTATGATAAGCACTGCATTAAATACCAAATCCCAATTACTTACGATGGTAGCTACGAGTTGAATATAAAGTTGGGAGAGTTTACTCACGACAACCCGGATGAGAGGTCCTTCGATATAAAAGTTAATGAAGTTGTCGTAATTGGAAGCATGGATTTATTAATGATTACAGAAAAGAATAAGCCAGTAGACATTTATTTGAGTTTTACGGTAATTGGTAATATGAGATACGTATGGATGAAGGGGTTCGCTCTGAAATTTATAGAAGATGAGATTATGAATTTAATCTTTTGCTATGGAAGTTGGGGTAAGGTAGACGCGAGTTGGACGGCGAGTGCATTTTCGGTGTTGAGGTTTTCAAATACATTTAAAAATATTTCGAGCTACACGTTTTCTACCTAAAATTATAATGCTTTTATAAAACTTTTATGCAATCCAATACATTCGATTGTCGATTCAATCTTCAATCTTGTCCAGCTTGGACACAAATGATAAAATAAGTTACAAGTGTTGCTCCCACCTGAAAAACCATAAAAATTAATTATTACCGTTTCCATTTGAAATAAAAAATAAATATTAAAATCGCATCTGCATACGTTTATCAAGAGTCGATAAGACACAGGAATTAGATCGCTGGCCCTTATCGCCGCCACCGAATTGGATTCCAGCTGACACCACAAAAGACACAGTTCCCCGGACGAAGGAACCTTTCGTTTATTTCCTTTCACGTTTAGCCAGTGAGACAATTTACCTACCTGATTGGGCACATCAGCAGCCATTAGAAGTATTGACGCTGTGACCCCAGCAAAGAATAAATCCATAATAAATGTTATAGCACTTAAATGACCATCCGCCGGCTGGAATTCTCGCTCAACTTCTACCGCATAGAAAAGAGTTATTTCGATGATGTAGCAGGTCATGGTGTGCCCCACTATTTTATTTATTTTGGAGGACAATTCTCGAAGGTAGTCTAGCTGGGATTCCACCTGTGCCCAGGAAAGATCATTTTCTCGGAGAGCCCTGGAAAAAGCCCGGGAAGCTGACCAAAGTGTAAAAATGGAGAAGAGAAGAATCATTCCGGTGGCACCGTTAATTAGCTGCCTGTGGATTAATCCCAAGAAGCGGAGAATCTCGTACATACTCTTGGCACTCAGAATATATTCGGGAGAGATGTCAGGTAAATATTTATCGCGAACTGGGGCAATGCTAGCCAAACGAACGAAGTAATCAGCACATACGAATAATCGGAGTGTGGTTATGCGAGTGCAAAAATTAAGATTTAGAGAAGTTTGTAGAGCGATTGGAAGTTCCTCCAAGAGATTTAATAATTTGAGGAGTTTGTCGCCATCGAACCAGAGAACCTTTAGCATTAAAATCATACGTAGATTGAACGTGAGGATAAAGCCAAGTATGAATTGTTTCAATGGCCTTTGCACTTCTTTTGTAGATGGAAGTTCTAGCGGAAACTCAAAATCATGCAACAAACTTAGTACGCTTGTTAAACTGAGAAATCGGCAGACCAAAGCTTGGGGCCATTGATAATTTGATGTGGGAAGATTTGGGCAAGTTTTGAAGTGCCGGGGTGATACGAAAATATAATACGAAAGGTTAAGAGGCAGTAGTAGATAATGCTTTATATCTTGCTGGGGAGGTAGTGGTAGTACTGATTTAGTTTCAAAAAGATTCGGTTTCAATGTTACGATCATCACTGGAATATCAGAGTAACACGAGAAATATTATAATGTTTAAGGTGCCTGATCAACATGCAACTGGTCAAGAAACAAAATAATGATGCATTAAGGTCTCCCATTTTGTATTCGTGCAAAGAATAAATACACGTAAATAATGAAAAAGTATACTTTCTTCCCAACAACCTTGTGGACAGGTAAATATAAAATAAATGGTCGATTCAGGATTGAAAAACAAACAAAGCTGATTCATATAGGCTGATTGGGTGCGGCACAAATTAGACACGAGTTGCATGATCATTCATAGTAAAATGGGTCGTTTAGTTTATTTCTATAGATGTGTGTGTATCACGTGATCTGATGAATTCCTATATTTACTATTGGTAAGCTTAATTTGTTGGATTTGACCATGATCGATAGTATGATCAAGTTAAAAGCATTTTGAAATTCAAAAAAGTTGTACAATCGCGTACAGAATTTCATAACCTTACACAAATAAAGTAAAGCATTTTAGTTGAATAAATGAAAAGACAACAAAACTGCAGTTGTGTAAATAGCCTTGTTGTTCCAGCTTAATATTATATGGAAATTTATTTAATCTTCTTGTGCAAAGAAAATATATTTATATTAAGTTAATTATTAAATTAATGATTGGCCACAGTTGTCATTATCTAGAAGAAGAAAATTTATGCAAATAAAGAAGAAAATTATGATGCAATAATATGATCCATAGTCAGTCGGCTAATTCTTGCGAGAAACCGCTTGCCATCAGCCGACGGCGTGCATATGTTGATATGTAGCCAGTTGCCGATAGCCAGCTGACTAAGGATCTGGCAAGCCCAATATATTATGATAAGTTGCATGCATCTATGAAATATATAATAGGTTTCATTGATTATTAAGTATTAAGCCAATGGCCTGGGTATATGGGAAAGCAGGGATTCACAAAGGCGTTCAAATAATGCAAAATCTGCATCATGACTCTGTAAATGTCTCCATGTGAAGAAACATCCTTGTCTGTTTTCGTAACTTTTCCACATTTTTCTCTTCGTCGTGAACTCTAACAGACGTTCGTGCTTTTATTGTACTTTCTCTATTTTAAAGCTTCTGCTTACTTGTAATGGGATTGTCATTTTCCTTTTACCATTGGTCGCCCTTCACGGGGTATACCTACCTATTTATATAGGCTTGGACACGGAGTAGCGTCTGTCCAGCTAACCATTCTTCAAATCCTCCTGGGAAAACTTTTAAAGTACTACCAAAGCAAGCGGGAAAAAGATTAGTGACGTTAGACACCCACAATATTTTAAAAAATGTACATTCAGAATTTTTTATGCAAATAAAATAGAAAAACAATTTGAATAGGACCAATATCTAATAGCACTTTTACGTTATAATTATATAATGTTTGTAGAGTCGCATGTTACGACGTTTTTAATCTTCTTGACCTCACTCGCAATCAGAATTTAACTTTCTTGATTTTTTCTATGATGTTTAACCTTGTCCAGTTTGAACACAAATGATAAAATAAGTTACAAGTGTTGTCCCTACCTTAAAACAATTAAAATATATTTATTATTGTCTTTTGTATTTCTAATAATAAATAACTAATAAAATTGTTGCATCTGCATACGTTTATCAAGAGCCGATAAGACACAGGAATTACATTGCTGGCCCTTATCGCAGCCACAGAATTGGATTCCAGCTGACACCACAAAAGACACAGTTCCCCGGACGAAGGAACCCTCCGTTTATTTCCTTTCACGTTCAGCCAGTGTGTCAATTTCCCAACCTGATTGGGCACATCTGCTGCCAGCAAAAGAATTGATGCAGTGACACCAAAGTAGTATACATCCAGAATGAAAGCCACAACACTTAAATGACCATCCGCAGTTTTGAATTCTCGCTCGACTTCTATCGCATAGAAAAGAATTATTTCGATGATATAGCATGCCATGGTATGCCCAACCATTTTATTTATTTTAGAAGACAATTCTCGGAGGTAGTCAAGCTGGGATTCCACCTGAGCCCATGTAAGGTCATTTTCTTTGAGAGCTTTAGAAAAAGCGAAGGAGGCTGACCAAAGAGTAAAATTAGAGAAGAGAAGAATCAGGCCTGTCGCACTGTTAACTAGCTGCTTATAAATTAATCCGAGAAAAAGTACGACCTCATAAATATTGTTGGAGTTCAGAAAATTTTCAGAGGAAAAGCTAGGAAAATATTTATCTTTTTCTTTAGCAATGCAAGCCACACGCACGAAAAAATCTGTAAACACAAATAATTGAAGTGTGGCCATCCGGTTGAAAAAGTTAAAACTTGGAGGAGCTTTCAGAGTGAATGCTAGTTCATCCATGAATTGAAATAATTTTAATAATGTGTCGCCATCGAACCATAGAACTTTTAGGATTAAGATATTGCGTAGGTTTAACGTGAGGATGAATCCAAGTATGAATTGTTTCAATGGCCTTTGCACTTCTTTAGTAGATGGAACATCTAGTGGAAACTCAGGATCATGTAACGCACTTAGAAAGCTGGCTAAAGTGAGAAATCCGCAGGCAATGACTTGGGGCCATCGATAATTTGATGTGGGATTTTGGCTTGTTTTGAAGTGGCGGGGTGACACGAGAAGATAGTACGAAAAGTTAAGGGGCAGTAGTAGATAGTGCTTTATTTCTAGTTGGGTAGATTTTACAGCTCTGGTTTCAAAAAGATTCGGTTTCAATGATTGGGGCATCATGGGAATATAAACGTAATATGACGAATACAATGTTTAGAAGCTTGGGTACAACGATTAACAACGATAAAACATGGGTTATGATGCCCGTATTAATGTCTGTATATGTATATTCCAGTGAATCAATACACCCAATTAATAGCAATATTTACTTTCTCCTAATTTCACGTCCGTAACGCTCAATAGAATAAGCACTTGATAAAATTACAGAACACACAAAATCCACTTAATAAAGATTAATATTTAAAGATTGACACTAATTGGATTAAAGGTAATACAAAAACAAATTGTCAAATATATATTTTTTTTTACAATTTCACAAAATCGAATTTAAAACAATATTCATTTATCGATTCCATTGAAAGATTTGTCTGATTTGTGTCCAAAAAAGACATTCAAACTGAAAATTGTTGGTTGTGTGGAATAGCCATCCATCAAATAATTGCTCCATCAAACCATTTTATGAAAACTTATTTGATCTTGTTTGCACACAAATTATAAAGTAAGTAGCCACAGTTGTCAGTATCTAAAATATTGTTTTGAAAAAATATTAACATTTTGACATTTAAATTATGAAATTGCTGATAGCGGCAATAATTTTGATTAAGGAATTGACTTTTTATGTTTACTTACGCTAATCAATACTGGATACGTAATGGGAAATATTCCACTTGCTCTAATTGAAACATCATGATTATTTAGCTGGTCCAAAATTATGGCTAGTTCCCCATCCGTTTCCACCATTTTTCTGTTTTCTGTCACCAACAGCCAGGTTTTCAGCTCTCCCACTTTGTGACTTAAATCTGCTGTCATGAATAGCTGCACTCCGATCATCCCAAAATAAAATGCCAATTCAAGCACATATATCCAGTTGGAACGCTCGTCCGCTGACAAAGCTTGCTCAGTGCTAACAGCAAAGAATAAAACTGACTCGATAATGAGACATGTAAACATGTGGCCCATAAGTTGGCTGACTTTATTTGTCAGGTCACGAAGGCTTCGCTTTAGCTGACTGTCTATTTGTTCCCACAATAGACAAGCTGAAATTTTCCTACTTTTGTAGTGATTGTTACGAAGAAATTTACCAAATGAATCAGTCATTTTCCATAGAGCAAACAATACAAATATTAACAATTGGCTTCCGCAACAGTTAATTAGATAACCATGAATACACGCGACCGTGGCAAAAAATGAAATGGGCTCTAAGTTTACCAACGACTTGTAAAACCTTTTGTAAGCTAACCTTACCGCATTTTGTAAAACTACGAGAAAATACAATGAAGAAAATACAGGAATAGCCCGTTTATTCAGATCTGAAGTCTGATCTGATCTTAACTCAGCAGGTGAATTTGCAAAAGTTTCAGCAAGATCCGCAAAAGTTTCTTGATCAAACCACAAGCATTTTTCTAGAAGGACTCGCATTAGGATGGACACAAGTTCCAAAAAGATTTGAAAATGTGTCTTGGGATTTCTCAAGTCCGTTGGCAATGTTTCGTAAAACGTCCAGAAATACCAGGTAAAACTAGCGCAAGTAAAAAGTCCACAGAAAATGCGTTGAAATATATTTCGTTGTGGTCGAATCCATTGATAGCTTTTTGAATCCTTTCCAAATGAAACGAGACGAAATGGAGAGACGATGAGAAAGTAGGACAAGTCCAATGGAATTTTGATGTAGTTTAACGCCGAGTGACTAAATAATGTTTCTGATTTTTGCATTTTGAAATGATTGGATTTTAATAACATATGTTTATATACAATTGAAGGTCTGGCCAGTTTTGACCCTATCAAAACTCTTATTCTACAAAATATCTGACAAAATATTCTGCTTCAAGCTTGTCAATCGTCAGAGTTACTCTAGAAGTTTACATATTATGTACTCCACTAATTATACTATACTAATTTTAGTTATACTCATGTCGTAAGCATAGCAATTCAATTAATTAGTTGTTTCCTTACTAGTGCATAGTTTGTAAATCAATTGCCATTTGATGTAAAGCTTTCTATTACTGTGCGTTTAAAGGATTTCCTAAATTAAGTTACTTAATTAATTGGATAAATATGTACTGGATTTATTCATGTAACTGTGGAGAAGTACATAGACCATTATTATGAGACTGAACTTATCCTATAGCTGTTTTTTTATATAGGAGGTATGCACAATGACAAACTGACACTAATTGTTTTCATTAATTTGAATAAGTTGTGTATTAAAAAGGCTTGACTTGAACAAAAGGTTGTTTTTAAGTGTTATTGTCTGGGGAAACTCAAGTTCATGATTGTCACATACGCGAAAGCGAATACCATGTCATGATGACTGATAAGCTTTTCACTCTGTCCATTTTCTTTGTAGGTACAAAATATTCTCAAGTTTCCCCGGCTATTTTTTTGCGTAGAAATGACTGTTTGGTCAAGAACTTACAACGGAAATAACAAAAATGTTGTAGCTGGAGCTGATATTCTTTAAAATATTCTAGTTTGGAAGCCTCTGTTATCGATCATAAAAAAGTCGCAGTTTAGAAACCAGCTAAATTTTGTTTTATGACGGGTTTGAATATTAATTTTTATAACTAATTTGGGCACATGTCAATGATACGTTTGGTCAGCTATAGTGTTTGCTCATATTGATTTTATCTTTTAAACTGAATGATAATTTCATAATGAACAAACTGTATTCAGCTTTGGAATGAAACAGTTAATAAATTCTACATAATTTCATGGTCACATGAATTTGTGTTGACTGTAGAGAAGCGTTCCTGTTTCAAAAGCAACAACAACAACAATCAGATAAACAATACAAAGCATACATTTGATTTTTAAGCCCATTTAATAATTTACTAGGAATTCTAGTTTCCAACGTAATTTTATTGCAAAATGCCGGTTTCAGCGTCTCATATCGTGGGGATTACTATTAAAACTGTCGGTTTCAATTTCAGATATATATAATTTAGTTTACATGGATAGAGGACAAAAACCTTTGTGTTATTTGATTCTGGGATATATATTATATGTGCAAATATATTGACAGCTACCTGCCATTTTTCTGTTTACAACTTAACCAACATTTGACAAAGGATTTGAAGTTATGTGCCAAATCTGAAGAGAAAGTACACAACGAGCTGGTGCTTTTATCATTAATAATTTTTCACATTATTGATATTTTCGAATATCCAATTTTAGACAGTCACCAACTCTTAGAGCCCAAGTTTCTGCATTTTATTTACTATAAGGAATATTTATGAACTTAGCGTTTAAACTAATTTAGCGCTATATTTAGGAACATAAAGTTATTAATGCT
>JAQIWO010000755.1:0-12453 GCA_034695405.1 Entomobrya muscorum | reverse complement strand
AGAACGCCATCGGCCCACTTTAATGTACCGTTTTCGGCTGGATTCCAGTCACTAGCTCTGAGAGAATCGTCCTGAACAGATATGGCAATACCCGCGGGTTTCCAGATAGAAACCCGTGGGTACGGGTTATAACGGGTATTATGGGTAATTTATGGTTTTAATGGGTTTTCAGGGTATTAACGGGTATTCAAATGGTACGCGCAGCTATTATAGGCCATTGAAGTTGAAGGGTTTCTTGAGATGATGGAACGAAAAACAAAATTATAATATCTCTGCAACGACCGTCTTTCTTTACCATTCACTCTCATTTAATTTCTCATCCATCACCACTACAGCTAACTAGCCTTTCAGCAATTTCTGCTCGCACAAAAAGTTGGGATTCCTTGCGCTGACATTTTCATTCAAATAGCAAAATTACTTAGCTACATTCGGCTAATTTGAATCAACAAACAGTGTCATTACCAGGTTTCTTATTGATTAACTTTAATTGTAAATTCATCACTTAATCCATCCACCAAATATTGACAAAAACCAAAAAGTGGCACTGACTGTCGTCCCGACACACTTTTCGAACTACAGCATGCATCGGAAGAGTACTCGTAAGACACACACAAAGATTGCGCCCACACTCGTCCTACAACAGGAATATTGCTAATGATGTGGATGCACTTCTTGCATTAGTTGGTACGTTGATTGTAATAAAAAACTATATTCAAATAGTTATATAAACCAATAAATATTGTGTTTTGATGAAATTGGCGAATAAACTCCAATGGCTTCAATATATTTGATTTTTCAGACAGTCAGCCGGTAGACGATGCCACATCTCATTTGGAACCCTCGTTAACGCTTGTGGAACAAGCCGAATTGGATTCGTTAGGTGCGGAAGCTGAAGATATTACAGATCTTCTAAATCCTGAAGACATCCTGAATGTCCCAGAGCCTGCAGCACCTACAGAGAGTTTGAGCAAAGAAAGTGATGACATCTCGGAGGTAGTAGTAACAAGAACACCAGCTAAAGTTTCAAAAGTCGACAGCCTTGGCAGGGGACGTGCCCTTGATTCAGTTTGGAGCAAGTTTCACACAGATGATAATTTGCCTCGCTCACAAGTTAAATGCAACCAGTGTGGCGTTGCTGTCAGCAAATAGGGGAGCGTCTCCGAGCGCATGCTGAGAAGAGCTGCGAATTGAAGAACCAGTTTTCTGTGTCGGGACGAAAGTCAGCGCCAGAAACAATCAAACTACCGCCACCCAAAAAAAATCGTGGCGCGAACCAAAAGCACAGCAACCACATGCTCTGCTCTCTCGCCTGTATTTAATTGAAAATATTTATTAAGTTAATTGTGCCTACATCACTAAGGTTAAAGGTAGCCTAATTGGCAACCCCACATTCCTGAGGTGAAGTTAATGGCATTGGTCACTAAGGTAGGTCTTTAAACATCATTTAATTAACAAATGGGCTCTGTCAGATGGTAAGTAGGTACTTTGTGTACATTGTTTACCATGTTCATATATGTGCAATGCTTACCAGCAGATGGACCAAACAAAATCCACTGATGAAGAAGCCTTAATTGGCACCCCCGACATTAATATGGATATAGACGACGATAAAAAGGTCCTCGAGGAGGAGGAGAATAGACTGCTTGAGGAGGAGGAGGTGGTGGGGGAAAATAGCATGGAGATTTCTACGCTGACCTCCAACACAAATTCAACAACTACAATTCTAAATAACACCTCAACAGCAGATCTAATATCCTCCAATTCCTCCAATTCTACGGCAACTGTCGAGCCGGAACCCGTTCCAACGGCGAGCACAAATGCCAATTTGGAGGAAACCCCGAAAAAGAAACGGAAACGAGGAGGGAGATTGGTAAGGCAAAGGATCCAAAAGGCTATGGAAAGGGCGGAAAAAAGAAATGCTAATATAAATGGCACGACTGCAACCGCCTCCACAGCCAATTCCAATGCTGCCAATACTAAAGGTGGAAACTCCAAGTCTGATCCTGGAACACAAGGCCCCCCTGAAAAGCGAAAAAGGAACTCACACTCTGGTTCCTCTCAAGACTCTCACAGCCTTAAAAAAAAGGCACTGTTAGAAGAGTCCGCTACAATGGGAAATGCCAGTGCTCACACATCTACTGGACCATGTCCACCAATTCCACCTACTGCTCCCACCTCTGATGGAATACAAAACAATACGGTGGAACAAAAGGATCTTCCAGACTACAGGAAAAAAGCAATCATCACTCCAGTTTACCTCACATATCAAGAGGAAGAACACATGGCTGTGACTAATGCTCATTTTGCGCTTTTTAGGAGTGCATTAATTGATAAAATGGTACTGCACGATAACGCCTCACAACTACAGTTTCAACGGACATTTCTCAACCAAGAAGGCAGAATTACAATTTTGTGTTGTAATGCTGAAACAGTTGAGTGGGTCAAGGAAGTTGCTAAAGATGTGAAGATTGAAGGGAAATGTTTCAATTCTTGGGAGTTGAGTAATCGTCCAGGCGCTTTACGCCGACAAACATACTCCACATTTATCGAAGGCGAAAAACCAGGTACGGACTTTCTTAAGCGTGTAAATTCGCAGAATCCTACCCTGGCCGCCATGGATTGGAGAGTGTTTGATATCACACAAGGAATTTTTGGGAAAACGTCCCCAGAACTTCCTCCTCCTAAAGAAGGATACTGGGTGAAAATTAGCATACCTGACGGGGCAGTGAAGGCGTTATCAGAGGTGGACTTTCAACCCTTCTACCTTTTAGGACGCCTACTCAAACTAAGGGTGTGCTCAGGTTACAGGGCTCGTCGGGGGACAGCCGGAGATACCAATTAGGTAATTCAAGTGGTCAAGGTTAAAATCTACGCACATCGTAACAAGGTGGTGGTTTTATACCATTAGCCTTTTTACTTGGTGCAATAGTAAATGGGTATATATACTGTTGTATATATACTCAGGTGGCACAATGGAGCTCCTATTGGCTGTGATCTATTATTACAGCTATAAGCTCTACATGCTACATTACCATAACAAAATAAAAAGATATAGTGTGTACAAGATGTACACATATTTGCAATACAGGAAACAGCCAAGTTCCGCTCCGATCAAAAGTTTACCCCCAAACTTTTGCATTAAAAAGCAGGGCTTTCCGATTGCACATAAACTATTCAAACATCCGAGTTTGGCTAACGAGACTACTATAAGTCTGGAGCTATCAAGGATGCAAGGCATATGGGCTCCTTCCAATAGCCATGCCTATTGAATGCTGGCAATTGAACATGCACCACTCAATGGCAGCAACAGAACATTTAAATTACTGTTTTGCAGCCGATGTCAAGTGTAGTTTCATCGGCTTTTTACAGGAGCCATACACTAAAAATGGACGTGTGCATGGAATGAGGAATAAAGGCAATATTGTGGAAACGGCATCCACAACGTTGCACCCTCGCGCCGCTCTAATATTCTCTAAAGATCTTCATACGTGGCCACTAGTGTGCTTTAGTGATAGAGACATTGCATCGGCCATGGTGAGGATCGGTACAGAGGATATTGTTGTAGCATCGGCCTACATGTCACATGAAAGTGAGAGTCATCCTTCAGAGACTTTCCAGAAATTAGTGGAATACTGCGAAAATAGGCATCTGAAGCTACTAGTAGCTGCAGACGCCAATTCCCACCACATGCTTTG
This sequence comes from Entomobrya muscorum, assembly GCA_034695405.1. NCBI lineage: Eukaryota > Metazoa > Arthropoda > Collembola > Entomobryomorpha > Entomobryidae > Entomobrya > Entomobrya muscorum. The sequence goes on along the minus strand of JAQIWO010000755.1, from coordinate 8,758 downwards.
GGGATGTAACAACGTGAACCAGAGAGGCACCGACTTGGTTGAATACCTTGGCACTACCAGCCTTGAGGTTCTCAACAGAGGTCACGTGCCAACCTTTGTCAACGCTATCAGGAAAGAGATCTTGGACATTACGCTAGCGTCATCCAGCCTTCACCAATGGATAGGGCACTGGAGAGTTGACTCAGGCGACTCTATGTCGGATCATAAATTAATTAGATTTTCAATAAAGAGATCGGCCGAACCCATTTATTATAGAAACAAAAAACATACAAACTGGAACACCTACAAGAAGCTTGTTGAAAAAAGGCTTGATGAAATATCGCCATTACCTATTTCAACTAAACAACAACTTGATGAAAAGGTAGAAAGCCTGACAGAGGCGATAACTACAAGCTTCCATATGAGTTGTCCAGTTAAACGAATTAAGCCTCAAGGCAAAGCTGCAGCTTGGTGGAGCAATAGTTTGGCTTGCCTGAGAAGCGAAAGTAGGAATTTATACAGAATAGCTTCGTGGTCGGGTCATAGCGATGATATCCTAAAGTACAACGCCACTAGAAATGCCTATAATCATGCAGTTCGTAAGGCACAGCGTACTTCTTGGAAATCGTTCTGCTCTACCGTAACAAGCTACTCGGATGCTTCTCGCCTTACACGAATACTGAAAGGTGACTCTATCGCAAGGCTTGGTCCATTAGAAAAGCCTGATGGAGCATTTACAGAAACGGCGGAAGAGTCAATGGACCTGCTTCTTGAAACTCACTTTCCAGCAGACCCTGGTCACCAGCAGGAACAGGTGAACACTGACTCAGCTGATGAGATGGTTCTTGAAGGGACTTGTCTCACTATACATCGCCTGAGAGCGGCGATATCATCGTTTGGACCTCTAAAGGCTGCTGGCTCAGATGGAATATTTCCCGCCCTAATACAACAGGCGGGAGATTCTCTAGAGCCTCACCTTTTGGAAGTTTATAAGGGCTGCCTTAGGCTGGGGTACACACCAAAAGCTTGGAAGGTTGCCAAGGTGGTGTTTATTCCTAAGCCAGGTAAAGGAAGCTATTATAAAACAAACTCATGGAGACCTATTTCCTTGACGCCATTCTTTCTAAAGGCGATGGAAAGACTCATAGATTGGCATGTAAAGACGCCGGAACTTGTTGAGAGACTAAAATCTGCGAAGCAATTCGCATATCTTAGAGGCTCCTCTACCGAGGCGGCAATACACAGAATAGTTAGCACCGCTGAAGCCGCGCTGAGTTACGGCGAGCACTTTCTAGTTGCGTTTGCCGATATCGAAGGCGCCTTCAATAAGGCACGCTTTCGACACATCTTGAAGGCACTAGGTAGGCTTCAGGTCCCCAGGATTTATATCAGATGGATAGAATCCATGCTCCGAAACCGGACAGTCTACACGGAATATGGCATGCTAAGCCGAGAAAGGAGAGTTGAGGCTGGCTGCCCGCAGGGCGGGGTTTTATCCCCTTTCCTGTGGAATTGTCTTGTGGACGGACTTCTGACGCGTCTACAAAAGGAAATACCACAGTCCAAAAGTCAGGCTTTTGCAGACGACGTTGCAATCGGACAAAGAGGCATGGATCATTCCACGATTCGTGCCATAGTCCAAAAAGGCCTTAACATAGTGGACAAATGGTGCGAGGAAAATGGCTTATCTGTTAATCCTGAAAAGATAGAAGCCTTACTAATTACACGGAGTACTAAGGCGGATAAAAACGCTACTCTTACATTGCAAGGTAAGGCCATACCGTACAGCAAAAGCGTAAGGTACTTAGGCGTTTATCTAGATAACAAACTGAGTTGGACGCCGCATTGCGACATAAAGTGTGACAAGTCTAGAGTCGCGATTATGCAATGCAAGCGTGCTGTCTCAAAATCATGGGGACTTTCCCCAAAAGTAATGAAATGGATGTATACGGCAGTAGTCCGGCCAGCGCTATTCTATGGTGCTATGTGCTGGCTGCCAGCTATGCTCAAGCTTAACTGTTGGAAAAAAATAGAACGTGTTCAACGTATGGCACTATTGATGATCACATCAGGAATGAGATCTACTCCAACAGCGGCATTGGAGTGCCTCATCGGAATTACGCCAGTAAGAATCTATGCAGAGGAAGTATCGTTGAACACAATGCATAGATTAAGGCAGACGAGACATTGGCAAACTCCTAACTTCGGCTGCAGGATAAAGAAGGCACCACATTTTAGCCAATGCGAACGGCTGAGTGTGGAAGTGCCAGAGATTTCATTCCCATGTGACTACAGAATGAATCGGAATCTCCGAGGTCTGAACTTCGAGATTGAGATTCAGTCTAAGGATTATTGGGATAGCAATGGGGAGCCGATACACAATAGTTCTGATGTTGTGTGTTACACCGATGGCTCTAGACACGACGAACTGACTGGTGCAGCCTTCATAATACTACACCAAGGCGAAATATGGCACGAAGAGATCTCACTTGGTGCCAATGCCACGGTATTTCAGGCGGAGGTAATAGCTTTGAGCCGCTTAGCTTCTTCTTTGAAAGAATGCTTAGAAGGAGGCGAAAAAATTTATATTTATAGTGATAGTCAGTCAGCAATCGAAGCAATTCGTAGCAACTGGCACATGACAACTTTGGTGCACGAGTGCCTAACCGGCTTGCTGGAAATCGGCGCTAAGCACAATATTAAACTATCTTGGATACCAGCACACACTGGATTACATGGGAACGAATTAGCCGATACCTTTGCTAAGGAGGCGGCAGTTTCAGCACCGTGTGGCCCCGAGCCAACACTCCCCATTTCTCTTGACGCTGTCAAGAGCGCCATTCAGAGGCGGTCTCTTGACCAGCACAAGAAGACTTGGGAGAGAAATTTAGGCTGCAAAGCCACTAAAAGTCTTCTGGCCCTTCCAGATAAGAAAATTCAGCGTTTTGTTGCCAATCTTCATAGGCAATCGCTAAGGATGTTTACACAGGTTGTATCTGGACACTCCATTTTGAAGGCACATCTCTCCAAGATTTGTGCCATGGAATCGGCATTGTGCAACTGCGAAGAGGCGGAGGAAAGCAGCCTACACTTCCTTGGAGAATGTGTCAGGTATGCTCGACTACGCCAGGATATCTTTGAAGCTCCACGATTGAGCTCTGATCAAATCAAAAAGGCCACCCCAGCCAGTCTTCTACATTTTATTAGGAGATCTGGTAGATTCTGCCAAAGTCTTACGGGGAGCCAACAGGCAACACAACATCAATCGCAAGAGCGAGTGTAGAATGGGGGAAGACTGCAATAATCCTAATAATAGTGGATTCCGCAGCAGAAACTTCTATGATGATTCTACCCCAAAATACATACATACATACCGCCACCCGAAACAAGCCGACCTGAAGGTTTAGTGAAAACTAAAACTCAATACAAAGTGTCAAAATTCCTGGACAGAGTTAGTCCTGCTGAACAAGAAGACCTTGATTTAGAGATTGGGAAATATGTGTTCTCAACCAACCTGCCCTTTAGTCATGTCGAGAATCCTGCCTTTGAGAGGTTCATTAAAAAGTTTCGTCCTGCATACAAAATACCCAAACGTAGAACTATTGGAAGCACCATATTGAACAAAGTTTACAAAGAAGTTCTTGATAAACAAAGGAATGAGCTGGATGGGAAAACTGTAACTATTATGCAAGACGGCTGGAAGACAAGAACATCTGAGCCCATTATCTCCCACTCATTAACAACTGGCTCGAAGTCGTTTTTTCACAACGCTACAAGCACGGAAAACAATGAGAAAACCGCAAAATATTGTGCAAAACTGCTAAAGAAGAACATTTTGGAAGTCCAGACCTACGGAGCGGAAGTGTTTGCTGTAGTAACTGACAATTGTAGATCCATGGAGAAAATGCGACAAATTATATCCACAAAATTTCCAGGGATATTTACTTATGGATGTCATCCACATCTTTTAAATTTGATCGGAAAAAAGTTTACTCCATCTGATGTAATTGAGAAAGTTCAACAGGTTCACACATTCTTCAGGAACCATGATGTGGCTTGGGCATTACTAAAAAAGAAAAAATGCGGACGTCCTATTCTTGCTTGCGATACGAGTTGGAATGCCTGGCTTGAAGCCTTAGAATATTATTTGAAAACACATACAAAAATGTTGGAAGTGTCAAGAAATGGCGAAAGTAAGGTTTCTTCAGAGGTAGCTGATATCCTTAACAACTCTGGATTCTATACTAAAGTTGAACAAACAGTCAAGTACATAAAGCCAATTCAGCGGGCATTGGATTCGGTAATGTTGGCACTGACTTTCGTCCCGACACAACAAATAACAAGTTGCATTTTTCATGTACTAAAATATAACATAATATTTATTTGTTTAGCTTCAGAGGGATAATGCTTCACTTGCCGCTGGAGTGGATGCTTGGATAAGACTCAAAGCGCATTTAGAGCCGCGCGATTTGACACTTGTGGAATATTTGAACAAGCAATTCGCGAGAGCACTTCAGCCAGTTGGAATCGCATCCCATATGTTGCATCCAATATACAGAAATAATCCTGACCTTTTTGTACAACTCAAGCTAGTATAGATGATGAAAGATAAATAGCTTATTAAGGATGGGTTAATATTGTTTACTGTATTTTTCAAGTAGGCAGAGGAATGTCTCCAGAGCTGATAGTAAGCGGAAATCAGTTTTTGTCGGAGCAGAATGCAACCTTGGTGATCTTGGCGGCTCAGCTAAATCAAAAAGATGATCAATTGTTTGCTCCTCACATGTTTTCAGACGAGCTTCTGGCACAATGTAGTCCTGTTACATGGTGGAAATCTTTGGAGTGTTTAGAAAAAATCGATCGATTCACGATCAAGTTTTGCTCAAAACTTATGACACTACCTGCCGGGTCTGCGGACATTGAAAGACATTTTTCAGTGTTGGGAAATATTATAAATGTACGACGATCGCGACTTGGAATCGAGAAGGCTGCTAAACTTTGTATTATCTACAAGCACCTTGCAGGTCCATCAGCGCCCGGGGAAGATGGAGGCGATTGGGATATATCATATAGTGAGTAGAACCTTACGGAACTCTGTGTCGCGACGAAAGTCAGAGCCAGATATTTGTTTTGAAAGTGTGTATAGATTTAATGAGTTATGTTATGTTATGAGTTTATACGTTTAAAGAGCCAAATAATACGTGTATGCATGTAATGAGTTATTATTCCATCGCTGTATTTACTAGGTTAACTATTCTGTGTCGAGACGTAAGTCAGTGCCAGAAGCAATTATCTATAATTATATGCAGCTTAAAGTTTCAAATAGACAAGAGATTACAAACAAACTAAATAACTAGATAAGTCTTTAATCATATAGGTATGTATTTTTAAAGTGTACAAAGTTGAATTATTTGATAGTTTGTATTTCATTAAACATGCGGAGAGTACTTCGAGAAAAACATTCGTCGGGATGGGCTAACTTGTCAGGTATATAATGCTCGAGAAAAATCTTCATAGTGTACATAGCATCAATATCTGGGTCATGAACTCCACTTTGGATGTCAATGCCATAAAAATGTGCAACCAAATGTCTCAATCCTATCTTGCCACTGTCCTTACTGTAGTGTTCATGCAGGTCAAACACATCGAAGTCGCCCTTCCGCATTTCCAGAGCCGTAAAATCACTCCCAGCAGCAATAAGGATCAAGAGTTTATCTTGAAATAGCTCCTTTAGCTCTTGTTGCACGGTTTCTAACGGTGTTCCATTTTCAAATGTGGTCTTGGTGAATCCTGTGATACGCTTCATTTCGGTTGTCAAATGGATCATGGTTGGATCGTGCTTTACGGTCCGCTTGTACACTGGTTTGCCATCATGTGATATAACAGAAACTGTTCCGACAACATTTTTACATCTTGGTTTGCCATTTCCCTTGGTTCCAATACGAATGGCTGTCATTTCACAGTCGACTGCAAGCATTGATTCGGGCATATAGGCCGACCACCATCCCTCCGGGCTTGGCACTGACTTGCGTCGCGACACAAGCCGGTCGGGATATAATTTCTTCTCTCGAGCATGGTAGGTCCAGGTTGAGCGAATCTCCTGCACTTCATCCTTTCTGTATCCTTGTAAGAGTATTTTGATGAAGCCAATTAAAACACCTTCGCGTGTGTAGCCTGCCCAGTTAGTACAGGAGTCTCTCCTGTACATACAACATAAATATTACATGAGTTACAGCAAGTTTAATTTAATGAATTTGAATTGACTTGGAAGAGTAGGAGTTGTTTTTAATCAACTATATTTTAATTCGACTTGCCGCATCTTTGAACTCCCACCACGCATCATCCTCGGCATTTAACTCCTTCAATGTTGGAGACTTGCAGAAGCGATTCTTTTTGATGATTTTGCTCGTGATGTTCTGAAAGTTCTATCTATAAAATAATACATAAATAAATACATAAATATCATTTTGTAATCCTTTACAATTGCCATGTCGGGACGAAAGTCAGTGCTGGTAACATTTAAGGGATTAACTTTTTGAAAATTGTATTTTCACTTACCTGGTAGTCGCACCATTCCAACTTGAATATTGAGAGTTCACTGCTTAAATAATGATGATGATTATGTTGATAGTTTTTTAAATGGTTTACTGCTCTTGACACACCTTTTGAAGTTTTTTTAGATATCAATCAATAATAATATGCACCAATAACAAAATTATATTCTTCAGCCTTTCCCTGTTCTGTGGTTGTAGTGTAGTGCTGCATGCACACTGTTTTTGAGCCTTTTCTGTACACATAAACAAACAATCAAAAGTATTTGTGTTGGCGCGCCTTGTATTTTCTATGGGAAATAGGGTTAACATCATTTTGATTATTTTCCCCATGTGCCCATTAAAACCCGCCTTATGGAGGGGGTGGGTAGACCCATTAAAACCCGGGTTTTAATGGGTCAGCCCAGTACGTTTTTTACCCATGTGCCATATCTGGTCCTGAACGGAACTCTAAAGAACTCTGTCAATTTTGTGTGATATTATCATTTCGCCACTTGGGCATTATTTCCAGAGAATATTTCTATGTTTTGAGAAGTTAGTTGATTTACTTTGTCTTTAATTGTAAAATGGTTTGATTCGTTTTGTGTGTTTTTTATATAAAAAATATTGGAAAAAGCAACAGTTACGACGGTGTTTTACAAGCTGGCATTTTATTTTGTGTGCAGCGCATCATCAAAGTTATTATCACTTCTGCTCAAATTATTCATAAAAAACTAATTTCTAGCTTTCCAGGCCGCGATCATTCTCACTTTTATAAAACTCACGCTGACTTCTGCCTTTCTCGGGCGTTCGTGACTCTCTTAACTTCTGCATTTCCTACAACAAATAAAACTTGAACTGTCATAATAATTCATTTTCACAACATAAACGGTAAACATTTTCACAATGAAAGACTCGATATTCATGATAGCTTAAAGTCTCAGCTAGGTCAGCATTATCCTGTGATCCGAACTGTATAAAACTTCTGCGAAAGTTAATGAGCGTGGCTTAGAACTTGATCGTCATATTTAACTGATCATCATTTTCACCCTGGCCGTAACACAGCTTATGCATGCAAGTTAATGGGCACACGGTCGTCATTCAGTTTCCAAGGAGCCCAAACGCTCCGCCCGTAGCTCTTGGTAGATGGGCTTCGAGCACACGTAGTACAGGCTGGACACTTCTTACTTCCATTGGGGTCGCGATGACAGCGTCGGACCTGAGCATTGCGTCGAAAAAACGGTGTGCTTCTCCAAGGAGCTTTACTTAGTTCACTATCGGAGCAAATTTGATTCAGTTGCGGTCAACTCTACAGAGCCGAACACACTTGCTGTTATTGGCATCAGGTTCCAAGCTTCAGAGGGAGCCGGCGAAGGGAATTCCAAATTTGGCTCCAATAATTGACCATCTTAAGCAAGTTGTGGAACCATCTCATGGAGAATGGCTGGAGGTTAGAACTCCACTAGACGTTCGACCTCTGCATTCCTCCAGTCCAGGTCAAAGCGTGTGCACCTATAAGGGATCTCTAACGGCGCCAGATTGCAATGAAAAGGTTAATTAGTATGTGTTCGACGGCCGTTTTCGGTATCTCGCGAGGATGTGGATATATGGGGTGTGTATGATCACGATGGAAAGTCGTTGAGAGAAAATCATCGGCCGTTACTAAATCGGAATAAAAGGGACGTGTTCCTTGCAATAGTCAGATGAGCTTAAATTTGGTAGTAAAGAAAATTGATTTTTTAAGTTAGATTTAGTTAAGATGAAAAACTTGTCTATGAAATAACCGATACATATATGTATTAAGATTAGCATTAATTAACATGAAATATTTGCGTGATATAATAAAAGGCGTGGACTCATATCCGTTTCATCTTATCAATAAAATCTGAGAACTAACTGCGATAAGTAAAGCAGCATTCTATCTTCGTGATATATTTCATGGTTTCTACAGTTTAACGAGATTCCTAGCGCAAATCTCGTTAATTATTTTTCCACCTTTTCTTTGCAATTTTTTTAACTGGACGTTTTGCACGTGTTGATGTGATAATTTATGTAGCTATACTCATCAGCTATATTGAACAACATATACATTAACTGGATGCTAAGTGTTACATCCAGGGTGAAAATGATGATTAATCAAATATGACCACCAAGTTCTAAGCCATGCACATGGGCTTGTCACAAAAGTTCTGTGAGTTCGTTTCACAGAATACGCAGGCCAAACTGAGATTGAAGCTATCAAGAAATTT
>JAQIWO010000754.1:0-12455 GCA_034695405.1 Entomobrya muscorum | reverse complement strand
CCGTAATCGGGAGTAGAGGAATATTTCTTGTAACTGTTTTGTCAGGATTACAACTGAGGCTATAGAAGGCGGTTACACTCATGTTGCTATCTTAAAAATACCTATTTAGGAAAACAAGGTTTTAATAATTTCATGATAAGATGTCAAGATTCAAAGATTTATTTTTGTTAATATGCTGTAACGTCAATTACGCATCCGAAGTAAAAGCACTCCCGCCTGATGTCTCACTGGGAACTTTTCTTGCAATTTATATTTTCGGGTAAAATTACAACACGTTCAGATGGTCTAACTAAGTGGTACCACCATCGCCCCATAATTTTTATTTGCAGAATACATAACGCTAGTGCTACGTAATAAGAAACAATATCTGGTAAATCGGACAATACTTCTTAATTTTAATTTACCCCAAAGTAAAATGATATTTGGAATTTAAAAAGAAATCGTGTTTGGCTAAAGAAGCTTTATTAACGTTGAAAAAAATAATGCATTTTCTTAATGAAATTTAAAATTTTTGCAATATGCTTCTAAAGCTATCAAAACGGGCCCATTTAGGCAATCAAGGCTGCTTCTTTTAATTTATTTAAAAAGCATAAAACAGTCCAAGTAAACATCTTCAAAGCTGAATATTTGAGGAACCTGCAATTATATACAACGATTTGAGATTTAAACTTTTGGAATTCAAATTACATGAAAATTATTTCACAAAATGTTAGTAAGTTTTTCGAAAACAGATAAACTTCAAGGGAAACTAAGCTACTATTCGAAACGAGGATTTCGAGATTGCTCAATTTTAGCTAAGTTTGGTAGAGATCGACACTTTACACAAACCATTTATAAAAAGTTCTAAAAAATCCTGTGGGGGAAAACATACGTTTCTCCCCCACCTGAAATTTCACGTTGGGGAACGGCCCCTTACAACCCCCACGGTTCCGCAGCCCCTGCGTGAACTGAATGCGAATGAATATATTGTGCGACAAATAGTACTTGTTATATTACATATCCGCAAACGTAAACTTGAAAACCATGTTTCAAAAAATATGCAATATGCATCATAAACGTGTAGATTCAAGTTTGACTACTCAAGAACTGTATAATTTTTCATTGCGAATAAAATAAATAATAAATATTTTTATTTCAGTACAATCATAATTTTAAATGTTTAAATTATTCAGCCTTTAAAAATATTCTGATTTTGTTTTTAACATAAATACGATTCATTATACTTTATATTTACAAATTAATACATTTCAATACCGGAAATATTCAATTTAAGTTTTTTTCACGCATTTGGTGGGTCATTTCAACCACCAGCCAATCCCACTAAAGATGAAGCAAAACAATTACAACATTTCATCAGATTGACATTAGAGTTAATAAATAATTATTTTGAAAGTAGTCAACGAATGCAAACGATTAATATGGCAATATATTTTAAAGTGTAGGTACTTTCGGAATCGATATAAAGCCTGAAACTCCTCAGATTATATTCCTTTATTACAGATTACATTTTTTTGCGCGATGCAATTATTTAAAAAATATATTCCATATTCAGGGCCGTGGACTTGCAGCGTGTTCCCTTAGTTTTCGATGTTAAACATTTTAGGAATTTTCCAGCAAAAACGCCATGAAATCCAATCGTGCTAGCAGTTGGATTTTGGTTCTAAGGAAGCATATTGACGTAATATATTTAGCTACGACGCATTCTAGAAGAACGAAATGGTATAGTTCACTAATGTAAAGTGGCACCTTCGGCTATCAAAGTTAATGGCAACTAAGGCTATTATCTTTCGTATGACTTTGCATTGGAGTTTGCTTGAAGAATGTTTGCTAGGGAGAAATACTTTGGTAAATAAAATATTTCCTTTTCTTACAATATTCTAGTAATAATATTCTGCAAGCATGTGTGCGAATCACTTCTAATTGACATTGCTTAAGAAGTACACATAAACTACAACAAGTTAATCTGGATTACTTTCCAGGAGAGTCATTTAACTTTTGTGAAAACCTGCATAATGTTTCATTTCACATGAGGGAGTACCAACCAGAGTATAAGAGCAGAGTAAAAGATCAAGTTACCAGCGATTCAACTATCTTCATGTGTGCCAAATTTGTTGTGCAATATTATATATTAATATTAGCCGTGAAAGCTGCACATTTAATACGTCATCTACTTTTAATTACTTAAATATTTAAATAGGCAAATTTTTATGATTTTTTAAAGGTGTTAGGTGAATTTAAGGGGGGAACAATTAATTTTAAATATTTTTTACCCGGTGATTACTTAAGCTAAATAATAATCTACGGAAATGCAAAATGAATGAATGAATATTAAATTGTATCGCCGAATGCACACAAGTCTCGAGATGTATGAGGTACGACTTGCAAAGCTATTTAAAACGCCAACAGTAACATAAATAAAATAGTTTTAGAATGTTTAGAATGAATTGGATTATAGCCCAAATTCTATTCCGAATTGATTTACTCGTTAGTCTACACGAGGTAAAAATAACATAAAATTTTCTACCATGTCCCTAATTTTGATTGGTTATAAAAAAATTTTGATCCCAACAGCAAAACTTTAATCATCTTTTATACCTTATTTATACATATATTTCTTGTGTGTACGACGTGATCCCTAACTACCTGTGTTGATAACTAACATTTTAACTGCACTCCAGTGTGCGTCAACTAACGTCAGTATTTAAAAATATTTGAATTAAACAATTAAATTTTAAACTAATATATAAGTGTAATCATAAACATAGTTGTTTTTTGGGTTCACCCATCACCCATCCACCCTTCACACATAATCAATTCGAAAATCCTGCTGCCTAAATATCAATGCATTCCAATGCTCTATTTATTCGGTCCAACAAAGTCTCATTCAATTTATTTTTATCGCGTTGGACCATCAAGTTAATGAAACTTTACAATATTTTTAATTTATGTTACATTTTTGTACTTCATAGTCAGAGTGATTAGCATCTAAGGATAACATCGTTCTACCGATAAACATTAAAATTTTGATGGCGTTTTCGTGCAGCATATTTTTAATTCAAATATATTTTCAGTCTCAAGATTTCAAAACGTAAAAAGTATCGTATACTCAAATCATACATTTTGATTTATATTTAACAATTTTTTTTCAATAAATTCTAAGTTGCATCCTTCAAGCATTTTTCTCTACTTGGAGAGAAAATTACTACTGGAAATGATTTTAAATTTAAGCATTCCTGACATTTGAGAATTTGCATAAGATATTTTAAATTTATAGTGCCATTGCTCATAATCTCCTGGAACTCATATCCCTGGCTTGTGTCTATTTTGGTAATAAGAAGAAAAAACAGATGCTTAAATGCATGCAAAAGTCACGCGGTAGGGGATGGCGGCAAAAGAAGGTTATGAGTTCCTTAACTATAAATCTAGTAAATTACTGATATACTTGCGGCTTGCCTTTGTCTATGTGGCTGGCTACGCAATAGGTTATTTACTGACTTCAATGCAAGTTTATTTTATTTTTTCTTATCTCATATGCTAATATTTATAGCAGAATTGTATTTGTGAAACTGTGGAGTAGATTTTTTCAAAAGGGCATATTTTCTGCTTCCAACGAGAAGCTTACTAATACGTGACACAGGTGCGAATTTTGTTTGGGAATATTCGGTTATTGTTTTCTCGTGGTTGCAGTTTTTTAGTACACATTTCCAAGTCTTGAAATTTGAAACACAAGTATAGAAACTAAATCCAAATATGCTGTCTTTTAGAAACATTCAAATATTTTTGAAACAGAAAATATGATAAAGTCATATCCCATGCAGAATAAATTTATCTACAGGCTTTACGCCATGCATATGTGACATTGTGTATGTATCTGTAATATGATTGTCTACCGCATTCAAATTCGAATTGTATTCTATTAAAAATATATATGATCGTGTATCTCCTTTTGAACTTCATCAATCATGTCATCAAACGCAGCAGCGTAGCTTTTTGAAATGCTGTTGTAATTTACTTAGTTGAACGCCCAATGCTTTATTTTATGTTATTTATAGTCATTTGCCTACGGCAATTATCTGGTCTCCCCTTTCGACTGGTTGTGGTATGATGTTCAAAAAATCAATAACGAGTAAAATTAGATATTGGGAGTTCTAAAATAATTTTTACATTATGAATCATCAATTTTTTCTGTATAATTTCATTTAAGTCACCATTGGATTTTTCTTTTTACTTAGGAGCAGTTGTTGCATTATATTTCTTAATAGGTCATTTAATATTTTGGAAGTGGATAAATGGACAGAACACGCATGTATCCCATTCATTTCCTGTCCATAACATATATTTGAATACATTAGGGATGATCTTAAATTTTGATATCTTGGCTGAATGAAAGATCCAAAACTAGGTTCAGACAACGAGTAAAGTTTTCTCCTCAGTCGTAAAATTGTAAAACAAACAAAGTTTTGTCTTCACAATACACGAAGAAATGATTTTTGTCTTCCTCGTTCCCATCTCAGGAAATCTTGCACGAGTGGCAACTTTTGTGTTGCAAATTGTTTCACCGCCGAAAGAACATTTTAGTCTTGAGAAAAACCGCCTCAACCTAATAGATAGTCTTGACTCCAGGTTCTGAATGCAATTAACCTATAAAAAAATCACAAAATGTGAATATAAGATGATAACGTTGCTAACACCAAACAGACAGAGTAAGTAGTCGTTTTTCCCAAATTTTTTTACATATCACTATCGGTTTATTGGATTTCAGAGAAATGTTTTTTGTCTATGGATAAATTCCGCGATTCAAACTTATGACTTATGAATCATGTTTTAATGTTTTAGTTTAGTAACCGGAAGGAGTAAATCCCACCTTTTTTATTACAAACCAGGTGGAACGGGCAGCCATGCAAGATTTCAATATGTACTTTGAGAGAGGCGGTAGCAGAGTTTGATGATGTGAGAATGAGAAGTGATAATTTATGCATCACTTTAAATACGTAGATGTATGCCAATTTATTAAATAAAAAAGCTTAAATTCATTCCTCGGGAATAGTAGATGGTGTCAACAGGACACGATACACGAGTATGCCTATATACAAATGGTAGTGGTCACTCTACTCAAATATAATTTAGTTTTTAATTCGATTACTATTATATATGCATGTATTTTTATCTGCAAAAGAAGCAAGAATTATGCATTAATAAAATAAAGCATGCAATGTGACCTTTGGGTTCACCGTTGAGAATGCTATCAAATCAGCCGATACATTTGTGTGTGCTGCTCACGAGATAAAGAATCGATTATTGGCATGTGCCATGAGGCGACATTAAGTCTCAACCCATGTTTAAGTATTTTAATAAAACTAATCTCTTTTTTATTTCTCAGAATAAGGTCAAAGGTCAAAGCTCTGTATCCGTAAAAAGCAGAACACATTGTAGGCAGAATCAGGATAATTTACGTGGAAAATAGATTCTATATAGGTATATTGTGCTCAGAGTTGTAAAAGGTAGTCTCTCTAAAGTATAAGGTAAATGTAGAAGGTAGTCCACGATTTTCCTATAGGTAATAGGTAAAGGTAATAGGTATTTGAATATATTTGGTCAGGTAGAAGGTAAAGGTAATAGGTATTTACAAATTTTTGCTAAGGTATAAGGTATAGGTAAAAGGTATTTTTAATTCAATAGGCACTTATTTCTATTCTTAGCTCAGGATAAAGCCACGAAAACTTAGCTGAGTAATACTATGATAACTGTATAATAAAAATCATTAAAAAAGTTCTGACTAATTTTGCTTACGTAAATAGCTATGTTTCTTATAAAAAAAACCAGCAGAACTTCTGCACTAGGGTAGAGTTACCTTTGTGATAACACTAAAATTTTCTATAAAACGATTCATTAGACTATAATTTCACTAATACCCTAATTGTGTCCACTTCTAGTTTGAAGTTTCACTTACTTCCCTATAATTTGAGAGTTTTATATTTTTTTAAAGTATTAGCTAAAGGAAAAAGGTATTCTAGCAATAAACTACAGGTAAAAGGTAGAGGTAAAAGGTACTTTTAATTTTTTGACAAGGTAAAAGGTACAGGTAAAGGTATTACCTTCTACCTTTACCTTCTACCTTTTACCTTACCTTATACCTTAGCCTTACAACTCTGATTGTGCTATATATCAGCATTATAACCCATTAGCACAGACTAAATCTTTGCAATTTATTATCAGTTGCTGTTACCTTAAAGGTGAATGGTTGCTCCTAAGTTTGTAAAACGACAATTTTATAAAGAAGCTATGTAACTGAAATGGATTTCCTGGAATGTTTAATGAAAAGCTAAAATGCATACGCGACAATTCGGAGCATTATGTAGGCATAATATGGGAAGCAAATAATTTTATTGAAAAATGTTGGAATTTTATTTAGTAAGACAAATAAAAATAATGATTCCGCATTTTATGGAAATTATTCAAATGCGAATACATGGACAACTGTACACAAGTGAGCGAGCCGGAAATTATTTTTTTAAAGTCCTTTATTTCTGTGTAGGTCACACTTATGCGTATATCCTTTTTTAACGTTTTAGTTTAGCTCTCAGAATTTGGATATTGCGAACTATCCATAGTGTAGGTAGATACAAATTTTTACAAGTTTTGCCGATTTATAGTTTTTCTTGTAAAAAAAATCACAGAAACAACAACAAATTCAAGATTAAAAAGGCATTGCATTTCCTATCCAACCAACTCCCACAGATGTAAACAAAACAATAAAGTTCTAACTGATTTTCGAGATATCAGCGGATAAAACTAAAATTCTGAAATGGTGGACAAACAAAACGGTATTTTTTTAGTTAAAAATATTTAATATTGATAATACCTTGCTTACAATGATTGATTGTTTAGCTGAGGTACGTTAAGTAATTAAACACACTTAAGAAAAGGGCCCCAGGGAAAATCGATATCAATCTCATCTCATGAAATTTAAAGATGTAAGCAGGGCGTTGTACTTTTTTAAAGCTTGTCAAAACGATTAAAATATTTCGACAAAAAATAAAAATTAATTTCGTCCATATTTTTTAATCCGGGTTACAGTAATGAGCTAGTTTGGAAATACAATTAAATGAAAACATGTAATATTAAAACGCCCAAAACATTTTATGCAGCAATTAAAAATGGTTTAAACAGTACATTTGATGATGCTTAAGTCATTTGTGTGCTACATTATGTTGAAGAGTCAATATTATCATCACATCATCCAACACAGTTGGTGAAATGTTCGATCCCCGACCAAATTCACTTCTAATAAACACGTTTTATTTTATTAAGTTATGCCTAATTAGAATAACGCAGTAAATTAAATTTTGTGTCGTTTATATTATTCAAAGCAACTATTCACAGCACGTTTTGACATGACATTTTAAACTCAATATTAATTTCGCCTTGAAATTTTTATGCGCGAAGCAAGAAATTGGAAATGTATTGGAAATATGTAGATAGATAGATACAGTACTCCGCATTGCCCCCCTACATAATCATCAAAATGATTCATTTTGTCTCGGACCATCAGGCTACATTGGTAATTAAATGGAAGTATTTTAGATACATATTACATTTAAATACTTTATTCGCCCATTTCTGATAAGGCTCAACTAAATAGAATTTTTTATTTATTGTGCAGCTTGCACGCTGATTTTCACGTGTAACATTGCAAGGGTATCCATTTGAACATCAGATCAAAACAAAAAATAGATGGTTTTGCAAGGGAATGCACTAAGGGGGCGTTATGATAATGCACAGGCAAGATCCGATCCCATAGATTGCTTGTTAAACATGAAGTTGGAAAACTTCAAATACTCGTGAAGTTCGAAACCAATCTTTAAATGCAATAGCTTAAATTGAGCCCAATGAGTCACTCCGTAAGGTAATAGGCTTTTAAATTAAAAATTTAGCGCAGAAGTTTAAATATTTTTATGTTGATACGCGCCATGATAGATTCAGTAAATATTTAAACTTCTACTCTAAACTTATAATTTTAAAGGCCATTAACTTACGGAGTGACTCATTGGGCTCAATTTAAGCTATTGCATTTAAATATTGGTTTCGAACTTCACGAGTAATTGAAGTTTTCCAACTTAATAAGTACAAGCATGCACACAATACTCTTTCTTTATTTCAAATTGTCATAAAACTACGTTTTCATCAGTGAAATTACGCCAAGTTAAAATATGCCAACAAGTGAAAATACTCAGACAGCTAATGAAGCTCATTATGGTCTAGCCAAGTAGTAAAATATAATAATTTTACCCTAATTGTCCAGGTTAATGCTTTTGCTATGTTTTTAATTCTCGGTGGGCGATATTTTCTTATCAGATACTATTATCTGAATGTTTACTTTACCAGTTCCACAGTTACTATTGCTAGCAATTGTACGTCTGCTTCCCGTGGAGTCATAGCCGCAGCCACGGTTAAAAATTTGGGGGGTGTCTCAACAGTTTCAAAATTAACCATTATTAAATTATTTATGCAGAAAAATCATGTATTTATACGCTTACAATTTTGATGTTTTTAAATATAGGAATAGCTTCTAATAATACAGTACGTGCATGAATACATTAACACGTAATAATCTTCGTTTGAAAACTGTAAACCAAGTTACATTTAAGTTGCAAGTATTTTGATTCAAAATTACTTTTACATAGCTTCTACCCAACCTTGGCTCAAATTAATATGAATTGATAACCTAGCGACGTAATAAATGCCTATGTAGTATACTGCCTCTTGTATGTGACTTTAGGTCACCAAGGTCAACTAAAAACTTGGTCAATAGTATCGATGGATGTGCAAAATCTTACTAGACGCGGCAGCAGCCGTTGTTAAAAGCCTGAATCATATGAAACCAGAGACGAATTTTCTTTTTTCGATTCTTTTCGATTCAGGAAAGCCGAGTCGGATAGGGAACGACAAATTGGAGACAACGAAAAATTATAATTTTTCCTCGATCTTGACGAAAACCATGGCAAGGGACGAAAACGCCTAATTTGTTCATACCACCGTCGATAAGGACGAAAATATTTATTTTTTGCTCATGTGGGCAATGTCGGTCTGCCAAGGGACGAAATTGTTTTTGAGGGACGTTAGGCCATCGGAATTTTGCCCTTGGACAAGAGCCTGTAAAATCTTTGTTGCGGGTCCATTTGCAGGATTTTCCATATTCCAGCAAGACAAAGCTAGCATAAATTGAAGGTCAAGCTTTACAAGCCATTGAATGTTTTTCTAAATTAAACTTGAATATAAAATAGCATTTCTATTCTTCATTTTTCGAGGCTGAAATGAGTTGTGAACGGCAGAAAGGCTGTTTGTGTACGTTATTTTAAAAATCAATTCGGTGCCATGAAATGCAAAAAAAATGTACACATACGGAGTCTAAAAAGAACAAAAAGAGTATTGACGGTAGTATCCTGATAAAAATCAATTTTCAATAGCCAGAAATGGCCTGCGAACATCTCGATTTTGTTGTGTGAGAAGGAGATAATGCGTAGGGAGAGAGAACCAACAAGCAGAGGGGAGAGCTAAGAAGAGAAAAAATAGTTTTTATCATCCGTTTTATGTCTGATTTCACACTAATTCGAAAAAAATATTGGTGATGGCCTTTAAATAATATGTATTTATGCTGTATTTAGAATGAAATTTCCAAGATTTTTATCAAATCTTCAGTTTTTGGGGGGTGCATTGAAATATTTGGGGGGTTTAGCATAATTTTGGGGGTACAAAAAACAGCCCAAACCCCCCGGTGGTTGCGGCCATGGACTTGTCCATACTCAACTCTACAACATTCTGCATCTTGTAAGTGCAGAATTTAATCAGAGAGCTGCCATCAACTTACTAACCGCAAAGCGTACTAGCGTGATTTGACAGAGTTGTCTCGCATATTAAACTAGCCCAAGAGCAAAAGAGTCAAATCAAACGTCAAGAGAGGTTTATTGTATTATAAACCAAATTGATGCCAGAGTTGTAAAAACCTTTCAATTTAAAAAAAGGCGTTTTGTTATGTCCCATTTATTTGACGTGTGATAGCCTTTTGGGGTCTGGAAGATGTCAATCAACAAATGAGAGCGGTGGTCGTGCAGATGGTATGATGACGTTTTATTTTAGAATGACAAAATATCGCAATAATTTATTTCTATAATTCAACAACGACATTGTTCATTCTACTTGTGGCTTTAATGCTGCTGCAACCCTTCATTGATGACTTGACATAGTTTTTTCAACTATTTGGGTAGTTTCGGGAAGGACAACCCATCTGGATATTTAATTAGTAATTTTATTTGAAAGTAAAATAATAGTGGCGTTCGGAAAATACATCTTTTCATTCCAATATATTTTCGACTTGGCCCCATAACGTGAATTGCAATGATAAAAGCTTATGCACACGCATATTTTATCTCTATTTCTTCCAACCATTTGCACTTTTGTACTCGGGTAAATGTTTGATAAATTCTAGATCCTCAAAATAATATGTAAAAAAGAAAAGAATCCAATAATAAAAGCATACGTAAGTGGACATGGTTTTTAATGAATATGTAGTAAACAGAACATAATTTAGCTATTTAGGACTTTTGATAAGTTGCAATCTACCAAGTAAATCATAATATAATCTGAGGCATGTCGAGATTTATATTGAGTCTGAAAGTACCTACACTTCAAAATATCCAGTCATTTTAATCGTCTGTGCATTCCATGATTATTTTCAAAATTCAAGGTTCATTCGTCGATGTGAAAAAGTGCGTATAAAGCCATGCCAAAGTTATCATCACCTCTCACATTATTTATTTCTTACGAATCTCCCTGAAAGTCGATTTCATTTGCGTGGCTGTTCATTCCGCCTGGTTATTAAATTAGAATGTTAAAAAATTATTAATAAGTCGCATATGAATTCATGCCATGGACAAAATAAGCTTTAGTTTTACATCTAGTTAAACGATAGCCACATAAAAATTTAAAACCGGGGAACTCGCTGCTTTACTGCTTCGTCAGTGATTATCTTCTTACGATTCCCAACACTTGCTGGGCTTATATTTTATTGCATCTTAACCGGAAGTTATCATCAGAACTGTGTATCTGGTGGTATAATGCAGAATTTTACTAGAGCTGAAACATGATTCCGGCGTTGAAATGAATTCCGGCACAATATGAAAAGTAAATTCATGAGAAGAGAGAGTATCGCTGACTGCGACCGATGGACGACCTATCGAATAGACCTGTTTCGATATTAGACTGATAATGATTTTTTATGTTTAGCACTTCAGTTCCCTAATTGAACATAAAATGCTCATGTATGCCACGGCAGGCGTGTACAATTCTAACCACTAACTACTAATGTTCTTAAATGACAACAATTATACAACAATCAAGAGAGAATTACAGTTGTTAAATAATTATCAATTGAACTTTATTATTAACAGGAAAACTAATATCTCCTAATTATAATAATTTTTCACTTCGCTTTTATTCGATCACAATAACGATCAACTCATTGACTTTTTTCTTACAACCTAAAATACTACTTATTTTTTTCTATCCTCCTTGTCTCCTTCTCTCAACTTATACAATCCTGTTGTCGTCCAAAGTGCAGTCTTATTGCTTCTGAAAATGACCGGAGAAGAAAAGACCACGCACAAAAAACATTTCAAACATACATACATTCCTGATAAAATATATGGACATCTGCGACTCTTCAATGACCGATGACAGAGAGGTAAGAGGAAGAAAATCATTTCTGGTGATCTGGAGGCCTGTCGAACCAAGCCAAGAATCCGATGGAGGCTCGGAACTGGAAACTAGAGGACCTCCACCAATGATGGGATATTTTTACATAGCAGTACAGTTACTTCATGAGCAGGGGATTCGGCGAATTGGAAGAGTTAAAGTGAATGAATGAAGCAGTATCCGTGCTGAAAATACTCAAAAGGGTTTGATTAGGTTGTAGCGGATTTCGGTTCAGTGTGTTTATAATGATGGTAACCTTGGTGGTGTGCAGTTGGTTGAATGAAGAAAGTGACTGGACGATGACTACACACAAGCGAGATAATTTGGGTTTAAAACATAACTAGTCAGTGAATTTATTCTACAATAATTTGACGTCCCCTAATTACTCATCTCATACTAGTAGTGATAAAATTGTACACTGGAAATAAAGTAAATGGCGTGTAACCAAATTAATATCAAAAACCTTCGGAAAAGTAACCAAGTTCTTCAATTTGATGAAAGTGGGGAATAAAAACTGTGCAGTGGTAATGCTTTTTTATATCCAGCAAGTTGCACCAAATAGAATCACCGCAAAATTGCTTCATGCTCCTATATTTGGTGGTGCTGCGGCTGAAAACTTTTTGCCTCTTATAAAAAACTATCATTTTGCAAAATAAACAATCCTTCTACATATGTCCTGTATATAGATTGCTGGTCTGCCTGCT